>JAHZMW010003775.1:0-41350 GCA_027743745.1 Alloscopus bannaensis
CGTTTGTAGATGGGCGGTTCATATCTGAGGTAAGATTAATGATAGTTATGGCATATTAGGGGGAACGAGATAAACGTTAGTAGATTGAAATTGTTACAATCACGTTCTTGGGAGCTTATTCTACCATTTTCGAGTTCGAGTCGATACACTTGAGTATAAATGCACAAAGGGTCTCTGTATTACTATCTTGATCTTTCTATTGTTATATTTTAGTACTGATGAAAGCGAAATTTTATTGTACAAGTTAAATCGACACAAACGACAATGAATATAAATTAATCCCTACCGTTTCTCGATTTTAGATGATTTCTATGATTGCCACCTACGTCGTCATCTTGGTCACAAATAAGGATTAATTTCAAGGCTTCAATTTCAATCAAGGAGCAATTTCAATTCATTTCAACAGCGAACTTTGTGTACTTACATTTATAAATTGATTATGTGTATTATGAGAGTACTGTAAATGACTTTAAATTAGATGTAGCTAAACAAGTAACCTACTGGGGAAAGTAGGCATTTAACTTAATGCACACAAACATAATGCATAGTTCATGTTTTGCCAGTTGGCGATTACTAATGTTCTAGGAGTAAGTTTAAGTTTTCGTAAGACTATTTTACTAAATACAATTTATATAAAAATCCTCGTGGCTGCTAATTTCTTGATTTTAGCTGATTTCTATGATTGCCACCTACGTCGTCATCTTGGTCACAAATAAGGATTAATTTCAAGGCTTGGTCTTTACATCAATGACGCGAATCTTTCTGGTCGACTCCAAGAGAAACGTTTCTAAAGATAAGCGCTTATGTATACAGCACATTTTGTCTTAGATTTAATGATTACACTGTGGTCACATTTAACAAAAAATGTTTTAAGATCCGTCGTGAGCATTTTCAAATTGGAAATTTTGTGACTAAATCATCTCTCAAGTATCCCAAGTGATAAGTCTGCTTGACAACTACAAATACTACTCGCGTCTATAAAACCTTGTAATGTGTTCATTGTAATTTCTGGAACTCCCTCGTGTGAATGCGTCCGCATTGGTCCCGAGGGCATACCTTTGGAATATTACCGGTGTAAAATCACACGAGAGAGTGCAAGTGATCACGTGGCTCAAGTCCGAGGATGAAGGCTCTAGATAATTTAGTACATTTATTCATATAACTCTTTCAATGGTGTATGATTGTATGTCGATTTTAGATTTGTACAACTGAAGTAGTCTTGCACTTTCAACAGCGAACTTTGTGTACTCACATTTATAAATTGATTATGTGTATTATGACTATTTCCAATTGTCTAAAATAGACAGTCTAGATATTTTTGGCATGGTCAATTTCCATACAAAAGTTTCCCTGAAAACATTGTTCTTCAGGTGGAAAATTCAAAAACCCCTTTTCAGAAAGTGGACAAAATTCGATTTTAGGCTAACTAAGGAACTTTTTCACATGTCTAAAATAGACAGTCTAGACCTTTTCGCCATGGTCACTTTCCATACAAAAGTTTCCATGGATACCGCTTTGAAGTTGTTTAAAATTTAAAATTAAAACTTTGATGATTTTTTTGGGTTTGCAAATCGAATTTGGAAATTTGGAAAGATAGACAGTCTAGAGAATTTAATACTTTGGGTATCCAATTGGTTGATAAATGTGGTCGTAATTTTAAAAACGCCAAGTCAATATTTGACTGCTGGTATCTTGGTTGTGGCGCCCCCTACCAAAAAATTTTATTTTAGAGTTAAGCTTCATGTGGTAGCAGCTTCCTGCATAGAACATTTCAGCTTGCAACTTGCAATTGTAATTTTTTGTTCGCCTATGCTTTGAAGCGGAATACGTCATTTATAAATTGATTATGTGTATTATGAGAGTACTGTAAATGCATTTAAATTAGATGTAGCTAAACAAGTAACCTATTGGGAAAAGTAGGCATTTAACTTTATGCACACAAACATAATGCATAGTTCATGTTTTGCCAGTTGGCGATTACTAATGTTCTAAGAGTAAGTTTAAGTTGTCGTAAGACTATTTTACGAAATACAATTTATATAAAAATCCTCGTGGCTGCTCACGCAAGAGTGACAAGTTTGGGATTGCTCAAGAAAATGTGGCTTCTCAAAAGTTGCGTTGCACCAGCTCAGTCTATGGGGATTCTTTACATAAAATTTAAGAATAAATGAACTCAGCACATAACACAAGTATGTACGTGTCATTCAGTACCTTGGACGTATTAAATATTTGGACGGAGGCATTCAATGTAATTGCATCGGCATCTCGTAAAGTGCAAGGTTCCTAAAGCGATTATATATTGACTCGGCGGTGCGTATATTTAGGTAATCAAAAGTGTTTTTTTAAATTTCGGATCAATGATATGGGGCTAAAAATACAAATTTGGAATATACAAAATTGTAATATTTGCTTGTGGCGACATTGGGAACGCAGGATTCTCATTTGTGTCAGACTATAATGCTTATTCTCTGAATTTCACAAATTCCTACCATTTTACTTCCGAAGAATTTACTTCTAGAAGAAGAGGAGAGCGTAGAGCACATTTGCTAATTGAACATATTTCCATAATACCTTATGCCATTCTTTTTTTTCATATCTTCTAATTCACATTGAAGCTGCTCACATTTAGGGGCCATCGCTGCTAAATCTCTTCGTAAAGATCTTATTATTCTATCTTTATCCATGTTCCCAAACTGGTAATTGTGTTCTCAAAAAGTATCGGGGGCCTAAGATTGGGCAGGGCCTAACCTTATGAACATCATATGTCGGAAACCCTTCGAAAACCATTCTGAAGTTTCGAAATCCGCTCGCAGTATTTTATCGCTAAATTAGTCTGTCGTATCGCATTCGGTTATATGGTTACATATGTATATGGAATCAATTTTCTATGTTTACATCGGTTACGTTTCTGGCATACGTATGCACACACGTATTACGAATCCCACCCGAAACCACAACGAAAGAAATGAGTTAAATATCATCATTCGCTACGATTTCGAGCTGCTTGCGTACTAGTCGTTTCTGTTTCGAAAACCATTCGGTCCGCGAAAGCGGAACGTAAGAATTTCTGCGGACAAAATCGAAGGGTTCCCGACACATCCTGAACGCCCAAGATGCCTAGAGGGGTATTCAGTGCGTTTCAATTTAGATCCCAGTAAGATGACGCCCAAACGGGACCCTTTTCCAAAGTGTGAATCTTGGGAGTCAGAGACTTCCAATCGCGTAACCAAGCATGTTTAACCTGAGATTTCGTAACCAAGCGGTGAATCGCGTAATGTGTATTGACGACAATTTTCGAGTTCGTAACTTTTTGGGAGTCTCTCCGACTTCCAAGTTCCGTTCTGATAAGTCTACCCCGTTTGTGCGCCATCTTACTGTATACTAAACAGAATAGCACTGGTTGCTTAGTTTCAAATCATCTTGCGTATATCTATTAAGTGCTCCACTTCGGTCTCACCCTTCACCCTTTGAGTTGTGTAGAAAAAGGTGAGACTATACAATAAAACTTGCAAATTTTGTGAGGCTGAGAATGACACACACCTGTCTGTCAACCCCAAATTGAGTCATCCAACCCCATTTTAGAACATGAACAGGAGAAACGGAGAAGCACTATTTTATTTTATTTTGGGCGTTTACAATGAGACAAGGCATGTTTAAGTGTGCTGAGTTTTGTGACCGAGTGCTCATTCGATCTGTCAGTGCGAGTCTCATGTAAATCTGAAAACTTGAGCAATGAGTCATGCACATCGTCATGCTTGTAAAAAAGTCTATGTGGACCATAGTGGATACCTATTATATTTCACTCTGCAACTGGAGATAATGTACTCGACGTTTGTGGAAAAAGACATCGTCTCTCTCGGAAAAGAATGGCTGTTATATTGATTTAATGCTTGGTAGTGACTCCTTCAGTTTACGTGGTCACATCCATGGACCATTTACCACGAATGTTCCGAGTCGTAGGCACACGTAAAATTGGCGAGGTACGCAATAATGTTCCACCCTACAACCGCAGTTCTAGATGAACAGTCGTTTTCCCCTATTTGCACACTTGTTTACACTCGTTTAGAGAGTTGTCGATTAAATAGCAGCTCCAGTTGTCCAGAAAATAAATTTTACCCCTGCAATGATACACATCTCCGGATTCAAATTGATCATGGAAAGCAAAATAGGCAGAGTGTGCTTTCAGCCTAGGCCAAATACTCAGAGTGTATAATTTAGTTTTGGGGAGGTTGTCACCTGCTACAAAAGACGAATTTCATCTTTTAAAGAATGTCATAAAAAAACAACTTTCTACTGCTTCTTTTTCACCAAAGCCACAAATAATGATGCAGTGACTCACTTCATCTGCTCTCTAATAAGTGACCCGCAACTGAATTATGTGAATAATCATGTAGATTATTTAATTTTACTCTTTCTGTGGCCGTTTGACCCATCTTGATGTAAATTCGATGCGACTTAATGCATTCATGTCGAAAAGGACGAGTCACGAGAGACCTAATGTTGGACTTAAGCGAGAAACAGCGTTTTCAATTTCTAAATAGATTTTTCATATAACATATTACAAGTTTAGAAATAAATTGCTCACACATCAACACTGGTTCTTATAGTTCTCAGTTTAATTTTCCTGCCTCATCCTCTTTTACGTATTTTCAGACGAAAAAAAAAATTACTAAAGATTAATTTGCATTTAAACCATTGCATTCACTTTTTACTTTCTCGCTTAAACACAACCGTTTCTCTAAAAATAGGGAAAGATTAATAAGACACCTTCATGACAAAGGCTGCATATTCTCCAGCTGCCTGTTTTTATTTTAGACGTCTCAAAGGTAGTAGATTTCGTCCAAAGCGCAGAAATATGCTAGCTTTTGTTTTTCTTCGAAGGAAAAGCTTTTCAACCTGTCTGACCCGAGAGACCCACAAAAATATTATTAGTATACCCTGAATTTCTGCCTTCCACGTTCTCTGGAGACACCCATGCTTTCCAGTATGTGGGCTAATGTTTGTGCATATTAATTAAGTTGACAGAAGCTCCTCTGCCTCTTCCTGCTTAGCCTACATTTGCATATGGAAAGGTGCAATATTCATGTATTCTTCTCTAGCTCTTCGACAAAGTGTGTCGCCTTTTATTAAACATGCCTCCGTATCTTCTCGAGTGGATTGGTTTCTCCTCCAGTTCACCAGTTATACCTACGTAATATGCAGAACTGCTGAAAACGTCAGCTTTCAGTACCACGTCGACGGGTAATGTCAGATGAAATGACTTTTCCCTACGTGTGAGGTTTCTCAAAGCTCAAAATCATTTTAAAGATGGATTTATGCTGACATGCAACAGCATTCACTGTCTCATGTCTGTCATCCTCTTCCCATCACCATCAATCCGGCTGCTTTTTCCTGGATGCGTGGGCATCACTTTATTGGCAGACTTTGCGATGAGGGGAGACGTAGAAAATCTCAGAGTAACAAACAACGTCTTGTATTTATCTCAAGACTCAATCAAAATGTACGACACACAAGTGTTCATTCGCCGGTGTGGGTTGTCTGACTTTTTTTGTATCTAACTAAACACTTTCAGCGCGGCTGTTCAGCTGTCTAAAGAAAAATCCGAGGAGCGCAATAACTAATGAAGTGTGTGGAGAATGTGGAAACACGAAGGAGTGCGAGTGGAGGAATTCTCATTATTGTCTTTCAACAGTCGGCAAATGGTTTTGATATGTGAGCTATTCTTCAGTTTACCATTGATTTTCAAGTGATGTATCGGCATCGCAAAATGTTTTGTTTCTTGAAGTCAGGGTTGCTTACGCTGAAGTTCCTAAAAAAAGTCTGAGCAGTCCGAAAACCAGACTTCTACTTGATGACTGACAACTCAATGATGTTTTTCCCAAGAAGTTGCAAATTACTGAAGCAATTATAATCGATTATAGTTTCATAATGCAGCCTGAACTATAAAACCGACATAATAAGCTCATTTCTTTTTGATCCAACTATAATCACTGTAAAGGCTTGGCATATTGTGTATGATGATGGATACATCATTAAATCGGTTGTGAAGACCCGGAATTGACACATCTTGTTTTTAAATTTTGTGGTAGAGAACTTCCTTTTGGTTGATAACAACAAATAAACCATTTTTTTCACAAACAAAAATGTCTCGAAGAGAGTAAAGCCACTCCTTAAATGTGTGTGCTGCTGCATACAATCTTTCATTTTTCTCTAAACAGAAAACCGTTTGATCACGCCTTTCCAAACTGCATATTATCAAGACAGGCCCCACCGCTTCCACCAAAATGGAATGGGTGCACCACTCCATAAACTCCATAATACTGCATTTTTATTACCTCTCCATCTCCTGTTTGGCATGTGCATATTACTCACACTTTTGTGCTTTTCGGTACGAGGCTCATTGCAAAATCGATGTTTTGTCGTTTGTTGAATGGAGAGTTGTATATTCCTGATTCGAATCAACTCACATGAAATGCTTTCTGGATGCAAATTGTTTTTCTACCACTATCCTAAACGATTCAAAAAACACATACAACACAGCTTCATCACGACCAAGATATAAACTACAGAAATGTGTAACCAGAAATAAATATAATATGCGCTCACAGTATGAAATGAACAACAAGAAACATTTCCTCCGTTTTTATTGCCAAGTCCTTCAGAAAAAAAATAAAAGGCAGATCGATTCCAGTAAAAGAGCTCGAGCATACGTATTTATGCAAAATAGAAGTCGTTTAGAGAGTGAAGCATGCTGTCAAGTCAAGAAGAAAAAGTCGTTTTCAAGAGTGCATCACATGTTTGTGTGAATAATAACGGGAGAAAGGAGAAAGATTGTCATTTTCCTTTCCCACATTTATTTACTCTGCAGCCTTGAGGAAGAACCCCCTTGTGTGTTGGGGTAGCAAATACAATATCGATTTGTCATCTCATTTCTCAACGTTCTCTTGCATATTGATCATCAAGTATCTTCATTGTTCTTTCCTTCGATTGTATCCGAGTTTCTAAAGAGAGATTGTGTAGGCTAAAGAGATGATTAAATGTTAAGAAAGGAAATGAGATAAAATGCAAAGTATAAATTTTTTATGATCATAATCATCTCGTTTTCTCTTCCAACGCAAGCCATGATTTACATGGATTAATTTAGCAAGCGTGAGTGATTTTAATGAACTGGATATTATAAGGTTTTATAAACATCTTTTTAAAAACAACCACTTTTGCAACATGCTTTAGTGCTGAACGGGCCATAATGTCAGTTATTGTAAGAGCCATCATTACTCATCATGTTGTGAATATATTCGTAGGAGAAAGGGAGGAAATTCCAGTTTGAAATCAAGCCAAGTAATCGTATTATTGTTTTTATGTAGACTTTTTATAGCCGAGAGCCAATTTCCTTTGTGTGACTGTAAAGTGTGCAACTTGGCATAGAAATAGACGTACGTTGGAGAATAATGTTCATGTTGGTTCAGCTTTTTTTGTCACTGTGATGGTGGTCAAACACAAGAAAACTGTCAAATGTCTTTGCTGTCTGTTCAGTTCAGCTAAGACAAGACTGAGGAGGGAATTGTCGTTACGACGTGTCCGATGTGTCACATCTTCTTTTAAGTCAGTCAAGTGTGAGCACATCTAAAAAAGCTTAGTCTCCAAGTTAGGGAGACTGGACCAAAGTATCACAATGCCCCGTAGACACAAAAAATAAAACTGAAACACGAAAGCTGCGTTTTGACAGTTTGTGCGATTTTTCTAAATTGTCCTGAAACCAGTAAAATTAAACTAAACGTTTAAAACAGTTTTTAAAAAAATGTTAACTTTAGTGATTCTTGTACATCCAATCTCGATGTTCTCATTTGACAGACAAATGCGATTGACATTTTTCTCATTTGAATTCTCTGCCTCATTCTGAACGTTTCTTGTACAGCAGATTAGTGTGGCGTTTTTGTAATTGAATCCAAAATGTAAACTTCGAATTCTTTTTTCACCCAGTTTAGGAAAATCCGTTGGAATGCTTTACCGCATTATGCCTGTTTGTGACCGTCGTTTCAGATGAATTGTCGATAACCATCGCCTGGCATGCTGACTCTTTCCCTTCGACGTAACTGTGCATTTTTCCGTTTTGGGATACTCTTTCCCCGATAACATTCAATTCCTCTTCTAGCTGTCTGCAGTAAACTGAGGTTGCCTTTTTTATTTACTTCTTCATGGACATACAACCCAAACCAATCCCAAACACATTCCAAAGTATGGTTTGTGTAGCGTTTGAAATGTGATCGACAAACACGAATAAGATGGCAGTTGATAGAAAGATTTTGGAATTCAAACGGAATTTTCTCTAAATCTCTCTCTCTCCATTAAGCCAACTGGAGCAAGGCAAAGGTAGAAAAACTTTTAAAATCGACGAATTTTAGTATTTTTCAGTAATTCACACGAACACCCTCCTTTCTGCTCGGATTTCTCTAATCTCTTCCTTTTCTAACTACAACTCCAAGTCAAAACACGCCGTTTCTCTCTTTCTCTCTACAAATAAAAAATAATTTGTTTTGATTAAAAGAATTTGCTTGCAAGAGAACTAACATATGGCACACTAAAAAAATATCAACTCTCATTCCATATTGGTATTAAGGGCTTAATAAAATTCTCAAATTTTCCGCAGGATGGGAAACAAGTCATTTTTCTTCATTTTTCTCTTTCTTTGGTGTACGCCGAATTGTACAACTCTGGCTGATGTTGTGTAGAGTAGTACCGAACTGGTTTTTCCGCATTAAGAATAAATCCTCTCGTTAAAACTGTTTTTCTCTCATAATCCACTTCCCGGAGAAATTATGCTCAACTTTTTTCACCTCTGCTAGTGCATTCCAGCAGAGAATAAAAAAAACATCTTTTGGTCAGGATTATTCATGCAGCATTCCTAAGCACACAAGGACGCCACAAACACCAATAAGACTTATTTTTCCACGTGTGCGCTTTGTCTTTATTATTATTATGAATGCTTTTGTTCGAGAAAACTCGCATTTAAAATATTAATCACATAAAGTGTGCACAAACCTAAAATTGCATTAGAATGTTTTTATCAAAACTCCCTCAGTTTCTCCCGTACCTCCAGCTGTATCCACTTGAAGTGTCCACGATAAAAAACTACATCAAATGAGTGATTGCACTGCGATTGCCGATACAGGAGGTGAAAACGTAATGTACCATAAATGTACTCATAAAAATTCTCAATACGGAAGCAGTCTTTCCCCTCGTCCAAGTTTCGGAGGATGTTGGGAAAAACGGATATATATTTTGTAGAATGCCTCAGGCACATGGAAGTCATCATTCATGGAAGTTGTGAGTGCACATTTTACAATCTGACACAAACGAGAAGTGAACCAGTTTCCAAAAAATAAACAGAAAAGAGCAGTGGTACGAGTGAAGGTTCCAAAGAGATGAAAAAGAGAAAATTTCATTACAGTTTCTCCGCATCATCATCACAGCAGACAGGCTAAGTACAGGGACTGTGACTCTCTCACGTAGTCAGCCACTTTAACATTCATTTATTGTGCGGAGAATGAGCCTCTTGTAAATATGCGAGGGAGAAAAAAACATGCCTCTTTACTGAAGCGGGATTTCCATTTGTGTCACATCTTGTTATGGTCTTTAATAAATAAGCAGAGAAAGCGACTTTCATCTTTCTCCTTTACAACGTTGTTACAAGTCGTACTTTCTCTGAGAGGGAAAGGGAAATGCTGAGTGAAACGCACAGATACACAAAGGACACATTTTTTGTTTCTTGTGAAGTGGCAATGTTAACGTTGCTCATGTCATCTTTCTGTGAACAAGCTAGATGTATTTTTTGTGTAAATGGTTGTTTGGTTTGGGAAAAATTAATTTCGAATGTCAAAATGACAATGAGAAAGCTAAAATGAGAAAGAAAAAACATTTTTTTAACCTAAGGTCGGGGACACGGATGTTGACATTTGCTTCTGGAAAAGATAGTAATTGCTTTTGGTGTTGTATGCATCTGGAACACAGAATCCTTTTCGCAGTCAGAAAGACGTAATAAATTTGCCATCTGTGGAAAACAATTGTGGCTCCACGGTTTAGTGCACATCGTGCGATTCTCGGGCACCTGGAAATGTTCTTTTCAGAAGCCTAAAAATAATTACCCAAAAAATCCAAGATCAACTAGAGAACGGATTTTCTTGATTTGCTAGCAAATATGACACAAAATTTGTTGTTGGACTTTGCTAGTAACTTTCTCTCACGCTCACAAAGGACTATTATTTCTCGATTCAACAAGTCAAAGGACACAAAACTATTTCCTGTGTTTTCTGTGGTATTTTCCAAATAGAACAAACTCAACCACTTCCCCCATTTCCTACCATCACGATCAGACTTTAGATCACGCAGGAATATTGTTTGGCCTTGGGCAACTTCAGCTTCCCCTTTTCCAATCACTTTCCTCTCTCTTCCTCCGCGTTTTATTTTGGCTTTTCAGCAATCAATTCTAATCCGCTTGTTTAGCATCGCTTCGAGTTACTTCGAGTCAGTCAATTTGAGATTTATTCAGAACACAACACGTATCTAGTCATCTTTCACGCAATGTGTATTACAGAGGAAATTGTATTGAGATGGGATTTTCTTCATCATCGTTGTGAGGTCGAGGGAAATAGAGATGGAAATCCCCGGACAGAAAATGATTTTCAAAATTATATCTTTCATCGAAACCGCTCCGAGCGTATCACCAGTCAGCACTCCTCGACAACAATGCATTTTCCTCCTCTCACTTTTAGCGATCTAAATGGAAAATCTGCATGGAAAAGGTGTCTGGAGAACACAACCCTAGAAAATCCTGCAAATGGAAGGAATGCTGCCATATATTGCAATCTGTTAGGGAGCAGATATTAGCAATAGCTTTCCTATGCAGATGATGTTGCTTATAAGATTAGATTTGTGAAATGGTGCAAACTCACGAAACTGGAATTAGAACTCTGTCGAACCACTTTGTCATAAACCGATGCACGGTGAGTCGCCATTGATTCCTTAGGCTAAAACTCTGTCGTTTATATTGTAGGCAAGCCCATTTTATGCAGATAAGACGATTTTTTCTCTTTCTGTTTACGTTCCCCTACAAAATCTGAAGCTGGCTACTTCGGGGTGGGTAGCACAAGTTTTTGCATTATGCGAGAAATGTTTTTGATGTACTGTTGCTGCATTCCCCTCGAAATTTATAGCTCCCCATATACTCCCTTTGTAGTCAGAGAGCGTAATTTATAGCTAATTTTATACCTATTCAGCACTGTTGTGATGTTTGGGAGCGTCTGGCTTTTTTCACCATATGCGTACACACACATCACGTAACAAGGAGAACCACACCGCGATGTTATTATTACTACGTTCAAAGTAAAAAATGTTGCTGTTTTCCCAGGGTCGAGGATCGTAGCAGTGGAAAGGCAAACACAGAAACTAGAAAAACAGCATATTTCACTCTCCCTGTCTGCCTCATATGCTCCTCGTACCTTTTCGTCGGGAAAATCCACATAAAGCATGTGTTTTTTTAGTCGAAAGGTAAACCGAAATGAGAAATGGCTACGTGTGCGGCAGTTGAGAAATTGTATAAAGAACAAAACAGAAAATGAGAGAAAATAGAGATAATAAGAATAAAGGTCGTCCGAGAGTGCACTTTAAGGGAGACAGAGCGAGTAAATTAAATTGGATATTCTAATTCCTCAATTATATTTATTATAAGTGCATACGGATCAAACGATACTGCGAATGAATGTCGCCTCAATATCAACCTTTATTATCATATAATTTTAACCTTTTAATCATTTTTTCTTCCACATCAAAATTTTGTTATATTTCGCTCCGTTTCCGAAGCCAGGAATGTAACATGTTGAAAATACACTGGAAATAACATTTTCTTATTTCCCTTTTTAGCCTTTTTCTGGCAGCATTTATCCAGTGTGTTAATAAGAAAAAGCAGAGTTGCCGGCATGAAAAGCAAAAATTGTTTACTTTGGCTCCAGCCAAGTGCGCACCGTCATTAGTCTACAGAGTGAAGAGAACACACGTTTTGATGTTGGTGGCTTATGAAGCTGTATAAAGGACGTGAGTTCGGGTCGAAAGTGTGAGAGAGTCAACAATTCAAAATGATTCAGTTTCAGTGGCTTAAATTATGCGAGACTCCTATAAATACACGTATGGCGGCCATAGCTTCAGGTTAGTAGCAGAGCATAAAGAAAAATGCGTATTTTTCATTCCTCTCTGTAGCTTCCACCAGATTCGAGAAAGCAATCTGTTATGTTGTTGGTAGTGGTAGAACCAACTAAAGTTGCCCGAAATAAAGTCTTTGCACAAGCTTTGCTTATCATGTCGTCATCAATCATTTGCAGGAGAAGCTATTTCACCACCTTTGAGCAAAGCAGACAGAAACCGGGCTGTGACCGTCAAAGGGAAAAGATTCTGATTGCTCTCGGAGTGTCGAAAACATAAGGTGAACTTTTTATTGTTGTTACTTCTAATTAACCCGAAATTGCGTTAGTCTACACAAACACGTACACATTTGGGGTTTTTCTCACTTTCGTAACGTTTTGGTGAGCGTAAGGTTAGTGTGACAAGGGGAATACAACTCAAAACAAACTTTTTTTTATTTGCACCCCGCTCCTCACACTTTTTTGTTACCATTTTGTTGCCTCTTCCGGATCCCTGTTCCATTTATGATGATCTCCGCGTGTGAATTCCGAATGAGGAACGTATGTCTAAGTCACGTCTGACATCTTTTATTTCAGTATTTCGAGCCGTCCAGGAAAAGTTTTGTTGTGCTTTCTCTCTCATTCTTCCTCAGAAAAAAAAGTTTTGGATTTTTTATCGGTGTGTGTAAGAAAAACTTTTTTGGAGGAGCAATGAAGAAAAAAGGAGGCTACTAAAAAGATGAGAGTTTAAATGGAAAGAGGTTTTCACCTTATTTAGTAAACATGAGAGTACAACTTTTCCTGAGTGAAAGTAAAGTCTAGTCAGGAGAACAGAATAGTAATATATACGGTTCACAGAAAAGTTTTTTAAAAAATTAAGTTTGTCACTAGTTCTTCCTTTTTTGTGTAAAATGTGCCTTACGAGTACATCCCATCTCTCTTCTGTATTTTTATATCAAGAGTGGTATATTTTTGCATTTTGAGGATGCGCCGCCACCACCACGTAAACTAATAATAACGCTCGGTTTGGCAAGAACACAAATATGTACATAGATCCACTTTCACTTTCTCTTCTTTCTCTTGTTGGCCTGTGTTAGTGTTCCACGTGGTTTCGCCTCTTTTGCCTGTTTTCCAAAAGAGTTTACCTGGAAAATTGGGACGGAGGTTGAAACACACTTTTTCGATTGCTGGATACGTGCCAGATAGGGAGAAAGGCAGAAGCTGTTGAAAGAGTAAGTAAAGTCAAAAACGAAAAGAATATGTGCTAGGGATAAAAAGTAAGCTTCGTTTTCAAAAGAAATCGTAATCTGATTCCCCTCTGGACGATTCTAAGAGAAAGAGATGAGGTCACAGAATACCAATTGTCCATTTTCCCACAGAATTATGCACCTTTTGTGAACACAAGTTTACACAATTTTGTTCTTTCCCAGGCTTTTATTTCTCCTCGCTTGTATAAAAGTTAAAAACTTTAATTGAATTTTGGTGTGATGAAACGAAGCAGGAAGTGTACATGTATTTTTCATTCTCATTTTTGTTCCTTTGCCAGAGAGTAAAGTTGTTGTTGAGGAATTGAGTTGTCATCTCGTGCTTGTCAATTCCCAGTGTCACCTTTGATGCAAACTTGGCCCCAGAAAAACAATTCAGAGACGTTGCTTTCTTTTTTGGCATCCTTTTTGCACTGGTCTGATTTTCAGTTGTCTGTCACATCCATCATGCCAGATAGTTTGTCCGTCTTTCCAAAGTGTCGACGCTTATACACATTTCTCAACAAATTCCACATTCATAGAGCGACTTGATTAGTTGTCAAATGTCCCCACGTGTCCCACCTTTCCTAATGTAAATCCTGTCCAGCTTTTTCTCTGCAAACTCATTATCTATCAAACATTCCGAAAGGAGAACACCCTAAAAAAGAATTCTCACCAAAAACGATTTCTTTTTATGGTTTCTCTACAAACAAGATATTCGTTTTATTCGTTTATTCTTGTGCAATCGGCAGTTTTCACCTTCCATGTGTTCGACCGGTGTAGACAGCAGGAGAAAATAGTACTTTATTGGTTACGGCCACAATCTTTTGCTTGCTTTCTCTCCGAAGCTCATGCATATATTAACTGATTGCTTGAGTGTTGCTTCAATTCATTACTCCCTTCTCTCGGTCTCAATTGCACCGCAGGGAGAAGGTGGAGGAATCGTGTGTGATCCGAATATTAAATTGACTTATTGAGAACGAACACCTTGATATTCTTTTATCCTTCTGATTGTTGACTTTTACACTTACTGTTCATCCACAGAGAGATATCCTTTTCGCACGTCTGTGTGGGAAGAGGCAAGAAACAAATGTAGCTGGATTGTATAGTTTCCTTGTTGCAATTAAGCATCATCGCCATCAGGTACCCTTAAAGAGTCGACAGAGTAATGCATTTTTTTCTCTCTGTAGTGCTTTCTCCCCATAAAAGGTTATGTGCTGTGAAGTGAATTTTAAAAAGTTTGGTTCGCCTTTTCATTTCACCTTTATACTGGCTTTTCTTGGCAGCACATTTATCCTTCGTTGCGCATCCTGATGAGACCGGATGTACTCTTTATACATTATAGATTAAGCATTGCGTTTGAGCTGCTTTCTTCTGAGCATTTTTCATGTCTGTTGCTACAACAAGCACAATATTCTACGCGAGACTTTTTTCTACACGCAATATAATTCTTGTGGCTTCTTGTTTCCTGTCTCTCACTCTCTGTTTTTAGTGTGTGCTCTGATTATATAGATTGTTCTTTTTAGAAACCAATGGGGAATGCATTCCAAGTGCTTTTATCCCTTTCTGCTTCCCCTGCCCGTTTTTCAGAGTGAAGGTTTTCATCCTTGCTAGAACGCGAAATTTGTGTGGATTTCCGGTTTACTTTTGAGACGTATGGTTATCCTCCTTTTAGCTGGTTAATATACTTCCGCAACATGATATCAGTGCACAACTCCGCTTGAAGCAAAAGCTGGAGAGAGAGCAGGAAAGCCTTTGGGTTTGAGGATATAACTATGAGGGTTTTAAAAGAAAAAAATAACGGCGTTTGTATCTCGTAAGCATCTAGTAAGCCTCCTTAATAAATGAATAAGAAAAGACAATAGGTACATATTACAACATTACAGTAGTTTCCTTTCTCTCTAAAGGACAACCTTGTGACATTTTTAAATGAGTATCATATATCAGTCTCAGACTACCTTGATTTCTTTTTTCCAACACGCTCTTTTGAAAGCTATCGTCTGATGCAACCAAGAAATCATTATTTTTTCCACACACGGGTTTTATTGTCGTCCTTTACATGTCTTCTTAATAAAACATGGCATGTGCTTCGGCGTGTGACAATGGAATTGAAGAAATAGACACTTTTTTAACACTCTAAAGTTGGCTTTGGTTTTAAATATATTCTTAATTTGTAGAATATTCGCATACAATACTTTCTTTCTAGGCGATATCACAATTCGGTTTGTATTCCGAAAAAAGAAAGTATTCTCTCCCATTTGAATCGCTCTCACCCATTCTTTCATTTTTTACTCTTCCTCTTTCATCAGTTTAACCAAACTCTTTTGATGATATTAGACTTGGTATTCTTTTCCGGATGTGAAAACCTTACTTATGCATTCTGTTCTCAAAGTTGAAATGAAATTCTTAACGATGCACGATCAAATGACTTTGACAGTTTTTTTCGGAGAAACCTCTTTCCTGTCTCCCACTCCATATTCGTGTGTTAACCCAAATATCATACTGGCATTTCCACATGATCACTCATGATTATGTAAGAAATGCTTGGAGAAGACTTTAATTTTATTGGTATATTTTTCGTTTGTTTCTCTTCATGAAAATGTTAAGCGTGCTGAACTCAATAAAAAAGGAAGGAAACAGGAAATTGTTTACCGTGATACCACTAGATTAAAATTGCTAGATTTATGAAGAAAGAACGAAAAATTTTAATTACACTTAGCAAACTTAATCTTTATTAGATTTGATTCTGATTGCAATTGTCATAATTTAAATTTTTATTCGTGATGCCACTGAAATCATTTCAATAAAAAATCGTTGCGATTGCCTTTATTTTGATGAAGAAAATCCAGTTGTAACATAATGTACATTTGGATGGTAAAGAGAGATCAAGATTCGCAAGGTCGCAGATTTAACGAGCTACAATGACGTATGATGCTATTGTATGCAAATCAGCATAATTTCTTCAGCTCCCTGCAGGCAGAATGTGTGGGACTCAAAACTATAAAAGAAATCACTGTGATTCTCTGAATCTCTCATTTTCTATAACAATATCATAAAAATGTCTCTCGTTGCAAATCAAGATCCTGATACCATCAGCTCCTCCATTCTTCCGTCAATGACAATATGACAGTGGCTGTAAAACACGTGCAGAGTCTGTCTCGAACAGTGAATAATACGAAATCTGTCTTCTGCAAAAAAATTCCTGTCTGCTACAAGTCTAAAACTTGATTATAATTTCAATGCCACAAATACGTGATGATGATGCTCCTTCAGAAAAAACGACATATTTCTCAAGTTTAAGCACATGTAGTCTTTCAGTAAGCCGTAGTAGACTGAGAGTGTGCTCTCCGAATAAGAAAGAAAGTCGTATTATTGTGTAGCAATTTATCCCTTGAGACACTAGAAAGATTTCTTTCCACTAACAATAACTACAGCGTTCCTTCAACTGATAAAGATTTCAAGGCATGTGCATAAGTTGAAGCTGTATTTTTCTGCAAAAGATATAGATAGATCTTCTGTCCCTCCTGGTGAGCTTCCCCCAGCTTTTAACGATAATAAAATCCCATATAGATTCTGTGCCGGTTGTGAGTTGTTACTCTCACAATGAATATTACTCGACAAGAAAAAAGGGCTCCGTTCGTTCCATATTAATTTCATAACATGTTTATATTTCAGTTGCATGCAGAAGGAGAGTGGGGTAAAAACTAAAATTACACTTCCAACAATTTCTTTCCTTTTCTCACATCTTCCTTTTGTAAAAAAAAACAGAACGACTAAGATTTTCTCAGATAATATACAATACATTACGAGTGAAATAAGGAAATACACGCAGAGATAGAGATTGTGTAATGAGGTCTTTTTCGATGCTCAGACAACCTTTTGTCGAAATACTCCACTACAAGGGAGTAGAAAATGCTGCGTGAAGTCATTGTTTGAAATGGGCTCGTTTTCTGTTCATAATAATAATAGACAGTATGTATCGGCATAATGAGCTGACTAGGCCATTGCAAAAAATTCTGCCCGTTGAATTTGATGCTTAGGTTGTGACTCGACCCGTGGTGTGCAGGTGTGAAATATGATATGAAATTAATGCAAAAAGGCCGTGGTCCATGAAAGAGACGCGTGTTTGCCATTGCTATGAAAGGGCATGCCGATAATGACCCTTTCCGTGCTATTATATTTTTTTCAATAGTTCCCCCTATTCCCGTTAGGGTAGCTTCAGCTTTAATGCCAATATGCGACTGTTTTATCGTACAACTTTTGGCATAGTTTGAAATTTCTTTTTGCTACTCAAATTGAATTTCCAGAGAAGTCATCTCCCTGCAATATCTTCAAATGGTATTGCGGTGAAATCCTGGAGAAGACAAATTGTGGATGAATTTTTCCTTTTTAGAGCAAAGCAGCATCACTTTCTTCTCAAACACAGGTCGCGAAACCACAAGTCTTTATTGGCCATTGCGCATTGGAAACTTGTGTTGTTGAGAAGACTTTCTTTCGCACTGATTCCTGGCAATTCAATTTGATTTCAATTGGACTTTCCGGAAGCCTCCCATTATTCTGCGTGCGATAAATGTGTGCACTGCTTCTTGAGCATATTTCGTATGGCCTTCGCTACACTTGCATCCACCGATGCGGAACAAGAGCTCTGCGATACTTTTAAACCATTACTACACTCAGTTCTAACGGATTCCACGCAGCTCTCACTCACTTTCTCCGACGGTATTGAAACAAGAAGGAAATTGATAGTTGCATAGATTGTGATAGAAGCATTCGCTTCGTTCACATTACGCACGCAGATTGCTCTAGTAGTTCTAGAGCCGTAAGGACTTTGAAAGCAGAAAGGATTCTTCTCCAGCAAAATGCATTCAGATTCTTCAGTCTTTTATCATTTGTTGAGCCATTTCATTTTGTCTAATCAAAGGAAACTGTCTATATATCGCGTTTGTGCTGCTTGAAACACATTTCTTCTGAACCATGTTTTACTTTACAATTGTATAATAACCGAGAGACAATTTTTTTTTCAGAGTTAAATAAATGTGATAGTCGAACGAAATTTACGCTTGTGAAGTTTGCTGTTTTATTATTCCAGATTTTATGAATGAAAACTAATTTTCTCCCGTACCAGCATTGCAAGTGTCATCCTCAAAGCGAAGACGTTGAAAAAATGAAAAACAGCTTTTATTCCACACTTGTGGCAACAACTGTCATCTTTATTTCCTTTTCGTTGAATGGAGCGTATACATAACGTTCACTTTACCGGTGTGCCATACCCTTTGTACGTAAGCTTCCACTAAATCACTAAAACATATCACTAGATTCGTATCCATTTCCGGAGATTTTAATCTCATCAAACACACACACGCACAATGGAGACATATGCGTAGGCAGACGATGAGACTCCCTTTCTTTCAAGATTTTTCAGATGGGAAGCACATACAGCTAATATATTATTATTACGACTTTACCAGAAAGGGAAGATGAAGACGAGGAAGAAAAACCTCAAAATCCGTCACGTTTCTCTCTTCACAAGAAAAGAAAAACACATTCATTCACATAAAGTTTTTGCGTGTAACTCATCCCTTCACAAAGTGAGTGAATTACACTTTCCAACAACGTCGCCTCCACACCGCATTCAGTGTGTCTTTGAGAGTCAACATGACAAACTACTTGAACGTGTTCTGACTTTGTTTTTCTCCGAGTCTGCCAAGGAACGGGAACTTGTTATACAATGTATAAAACATACAAGAGACGACGACATGATGATGAGTGTGTGTGCGACGATCTCAATTGGACGTGTTCAGACAGAGATGAGGAAATTAGGGTGTAATATACCTGTTACAAATATGCTCCTAGAGTTTCAGTCCGTTGCAGAAAAAGATTGGGCTGACGTGATGTGAAATTGATATCACGTTCGTATGACATCTCGTGTTCGTCATGTGTGCATCTTTACATTAGTACACATTGCATTTGAGTGTGAGTGCAACTTGGGCTACAGTTGGAGAGGAAATATTACGAAAACTTGTACAATTTTCATTTGAAAAGTCACACAGAGATATAGTTGAGAGGACACACCTAAAATATGGTACGCACCAGTGTGTAACAAGATGGGATTGAACACAGCAAAAAAAATGCTAGCATGCATATAAATTTGTCAGAGTTTAGTATTTGTGCAACTCAGCAGGAAGTGAAGAAAGAGGAAAAAAGTTTTCAAAGTTTCAAGGCTGATGGTGGTGGTGGAAAATGTATTTGAAAGCGTGGATAATGTGAGTAGCTATTAACTTCAGAATTTGTCATTTTATACTTCAACAGCGTTCAGGGCCACAAAGTGTCTCGAAAACTTTTTGACAAAACACGTTATAGTGATGTCGGTATGCTACAAAATTTTACGCATTAGTCACCAGTTGCACAGGAAAAACGTTTAGCTCATTTGATTCTTCGAATTTTTAGTAACATTTTATCGACACGCTTCTTCGTAACCGGACTTTTGCTGGAGAAAAATTAAATGTGTATTTATCTTTGAAATGCAGAGAATTTGTAGGCGAGACATCAAAAATTTTCACAATATAATCGTATCAGAATTGGTTATGTAAAAAGGAAAACATGAAAATTTGACATCAAAATGTAAATCAATTGTGCCGACAAATGCTTCATTGCTTCAGATGATCCATTCCAAGCACTCTACCAAAATAGTCTATTTATTGATTCAATTTCAGACGGCCGATTCACCGACAAGAGGTATAATGGCATAATCAACCACACTCACTAAGATTTGACTCCTCCTTCTCGCAATAATTGAGACTGCAGTCTGCATTCTAACTTTTCTATTTCCTTACAATACGTGCTGTGATTTTAATATTTTGTTTAGACATTTGCATAAGCAGTTTGTTGGTCGCACGGTTAAAGAAAGTCGTCGAAACATTTTGTTGTGTAGCAGGTTCACACACAAATTCTCTGTTGCGAGACGCTACGCATTCCTCTTCTGCGTGTGTAATCTTCCAGCTTAGAATTCATTTACCCCAGTCAGCCTCGATTACCAGTCTGAAAAGTTTGCGCTACATTACGCCATTTCAGAAACATGCTGGAGTACTACACGTCTCCCATTTTTTACGCTGTCTTGATGATGCAGCATAATTTAGGATCTGACACACGCCCCTTCACACAAAAAATATATTTATACTGCGTATTAATTAAAAATGAGTGGAAATCTGAGATGGCACACAGCAAACTTCTCATCTTTCGTCTCTCTCTCCACCGCCCGGATAATTTTCAGCAGAAACGATATACACACGCTTTCGCATCCACATTTTAGGAAAAGGGAATCATTTTCTGTACGTTTGGCTTACGACGCAGACTTAATTAAAATTGACGGTGGTCTACTCAAGTATTCATAATGATGCCAGTAGGAGGAGGATGAGGACGGTAAAATATGTGGAAGAGTTCATGCGATATATTCAAAGTGTCAAGCGAACTCCACTATTTATGGGTAAACTTCGAGCGCCAAGCCTGGATTGCCATTTGTGGCACAACAATGTACATAGCATCGGTGTGTGTGTGCAATGATATGGATGAAGAGAAAGTTGCCGGTTGCATTATTATTGGTAGTTGGTAAAAAATAGGACACTAACACTGGTGCGGGACTAGAAAATGAGATGATTCGCGGCTACAAGCATTTGTGTGGTTGTTGTATTCGTACAAGAGTCTGGATCACGGAGATATGTCGGGTTTTCATATTGTTTTTGTCTGGCTCATAAGTACTTTTGTGGGCTTCATTGTTTATTTATTGTGTGCAGGAAAGAGTGAAAATCTCAAAATCCCAAGTGTGAAAATGAAGTTTGTTGTCGGCTCTTTCTCTCCGTGTTCATCTATTAATAGTAACCAATATTCCGAGACTGTTTTGTTGTGAGGCGAGGAAAAGAGAAAGAGACTCCTATGAGGTTTTCTTGGTGCAATTTGCGAAAATACACAGGAACTTCGAGTTGCCAGCCGCACTTGTTTCATGACGTGATCATACAAAATGATGAGAGGCTCATTCATGAATTTCCAGAAAATGCTGTAAGCACAACATTGTTATGTTAAGAGTACAGTACCTGAATTCGATTTCGGAGAAACAAAAATCTCATTAAATCAACACTTCAAATGAATTCCGAATGAAGAGAAGCTCAAGTCATCATCATTTGAAATTACATTTTGTATACTCAGTGGGAGTATAAACATGAAGTAACTTTTTGGAGTAGTTCTTCTTTTGTATTGCCTTCTTTTCAACAGAGAAAAAGTCTTCTATCGAAGAGCTTGTTGTTGCTCTTCTGTAGAACTTTATGGGATGATTGATGTGAGTGAAGGATGGGTGTAATGATAATATTGTTCCCGACACAAAGTATTATTATCAAAACGACGAAAGCCGGTTGGTTTTGTTTGTTAGATTTGTAATTTGCAATGATGCTCAACAGAAAGTGAATTGAGTGCGAGAGACGGACAGGAAATTACTCTTTAGAAATGCTTTTGCTTCCTTCCCATTCACCATTGACACGGTTTTCATCTCAATCTTGGAATCCATAAGCACGTATAAGCAGTCTATGTAAAGTTGATTTTTTGGAAAGTTGATGACAAGAAGTTAAGACCTTTGCTTTTGAGTAGACAAGTGCAAATTATTACAATTATTTTTTGCATCAATTTATCCTTTCAACTGTCCCACATGTAAAAATCATAAATAAATGATCGAAATTGAAATAGATTGCAATCATTTTAAATTCCTAAATAAATACGATATACAAACAAAAAATACAGTTCGAAACCAGCTTACATCTCTCAAACACACTTCGTTATTGCCTACGCTTCTCCGTTCTTTAATTTCCGATAAAACTTTTCAAACTTCTCACCGGCTCTTACGTTTTCACTTTTCAGGTATAAATAGCAAAATTCCACTCGATTCTTTTCTCAGTACACTTCTATCAATCAATACAGACACGTGTTGCTTTCCATATTTTTCTCCTCGATATTATATTTGTAGTTATTTTGGTGCTCAGAAAAAATCATGAAAATGGTCTTCCTTTGTCTCTCTCGGGCATTTCCATTCCAACCTTGCCGATTCTCTCTCAAACACACACATGCACAAAACGCTCATATAGATGTGTACTATTTCACTTTCTCTCCTGCAATTTCAACTTGTTTTCCTTCGTCTCAAGTGGACCCTCACGAGGACTAACGCAGTTGTAACATTCATTCCCCGGGACGCTTTCCCAACAATACCTCCACAATGCTGCAAATAAAAAAAAGTATTTCTCATTCCCATTTCTTCGTTCGTGTCCATTTTTATTTTGATTACTTCTCGTGTACAAACACCCACAACTCACTCACAAGTTTTTTTTGTAAACATTTTTACCTTTCTTGTATTTAAAAGAAAAATATGGCAGTCAACGATAACTGCGACAGCACAAAATATCTCTACTGGAAATGACTACCTCCACAATATTTTTTTTTCACAATAGATAGAATCAATGGCATTGCCAGAGTTTCATAGTTCCTGCGATACCATTGAATTCATATGGTGACTTTTAACACACGTCGACTTTGTAACAAGCAACAGTTTCATCAAAAATCCAGGTATCAAAAATGTTAAAATTTTGTCGATGATATGAAGTGGTGCACAGTATATATTACAAATGCCCTATTCCACTTGCACACAAAAAAAATTCGTGAAATACGTATGAGAGAGGGAAGCAACGTGTACACGTTACACAAAATTTTCACTTCGAACCCTTTATTTTCTATTTATTCTAGCTATTATTAGATGTTTTCATGCTCACCTTCCTCCTGGGTGTACCTCGCAGACAAAAAACTCCGAAAAGGAGAGGATGGAGGAAGAAATATGGTTACAAGTTGTAACTTACAACTTGAAAACATAAATATAACACTTGCCAATACTGTGCTTGGGACTGAGATAAAAAATATCATCTGATTTGTCCCCTGTCACTTTCTTTCCGCTTGTCATGTCACATTTCGTCCCTTTTTTCCTCCTTCAGATCCCATATTAGATTTTGTTCTGTGACTTCTTTCCTACAAAAAAACAAGACGCCAACTTCTCTTTTGTGAAGCACATGGCGGGGAGGTAAAGATGAATGCTCGTGAAAGATGTAACAAGACCACACGTGCGATAATATTGACAAACCCGAAGTTAAACCTTCGTTTCTTTCTAAAATCTAGGCTTCCTTATATGCTAAAATACAGTATTTTTACTTGAGAAGAAATTCACAGAAACTGTTTATATTGAGGCATTTAACCCTCACTGAATCCTAAGATTTCTTTTGGGTGTAGTTTAGCGTTTTATTTCACACTTGAAAAACTTCGAGAGTGATCTCCACACTTTCTCCCCATACCGCATCTGTCAAATAATCTGTGTTCGAAGAAAGCGTATAAAGAATTTGTTTTAAGATTGAGTTTATCAAGTGATATAGCGGGGTGAGTATCTGTGATGATTGTGGGGTTGCTTGATGTAAAAAATCGATTCAAGGTTTTTTCAACAAAAGAAACGAGTCACTCAATTTCTCCATTTTAATCATACACACCAATTTGTGTCGTGTAAAGTGTTGATTACTGAATGATTGTGTCTCGTTCCCTTCTCTCCTTCACTGTAGGCAAAATCTTTAGAAATCTCCATCACACAAAGTTAGTTTGTCCAAACATACAGTAGAGTGTTAAGAATCGAGAAGGGACAAGAGTGAAAATTTGGGTCTTGTAATCTTCTCAGATGAAGGATTATATTTCGCGTGGAGCCTAGAAAAAGAGGATGAAAGTGTTTTGGCACGTCATCATGATTCACTGTTGATTATGTAAGCTTCTCCCGTGAACCTTCCTTACTTTCTTTTTATTATGTGGCATAGCAAAAAAGGATTACGAAGTTCTATAAAAAAATTATCACTTCACTGCACGCAAGAATTTGTGTACGACCTTGTCACACTAGATTTTCGTAGACATGATAAAAGCTTCAAAAAGTTATCGGTTATCGGATGTTTATAAGACAGCGGAGGAATGTGATCAGAAAAACTCTGAAATATGCTGGCTTCACTGAACATGCATGAATGACCCATGAGAGCAAAAATCTCTGACATCGTATCCCTCCAAAATCTCTCTTAAGTATAGCAACGCCGGCCTAAGCACATAAATCTACACTTTTTTTAAACGAAGAAGCTTCCCCTTTCTCTGAAGTGAAAGGCGAGAGTGTTAACAATAAACACGAAAGGCTTATATCAGCCTATTTATCCATGAAGGATATTTTGTTGTTCTGTAGAAACTCCAGTTTGTTGGCGTTTTCCTCAAGAGAAATTTTCTCTGCTCATTCAGGCATTCCTCTTTTTTGTTGAGATATTTGCAAAAACATTCTCTTCCGCTCATTTTCACTTCGTAGAGAAATGAGAGCAACACAATGCATTCCATAGCGCCTATAGCCGTCCATGAAAAAGGAATGGTGGTTTGACTCTCCATTTTGTTGACTACGAACATCTTTTGCACAAATTTGAATAAAAAAACAGCAAATCATGATAATAAGGGAAACAAGCCGTTGAGATCAAGTGCTGCAGGGAGAAAGCTGACAATAAGAAGAAATCTAGAACACACTTTAACCATTAAGAATTTGCCCCTCATTCTCGAACCTTTTTTAAGGATTTCAAGTGCAAATGAGTAGCATTGTGTGTGTTCTTTCTCGGAATTTTTTCTTGCTTGAACCTTCAAGAGGTTCTTCAAAATGTCATTCATTTCTATGTAGCTTTACTTTCCCATTTTCACACACTCATTTTCTGTTTACTTGGAACTAAATGAAAAATAGACAAACGCGTGTTTAATCTGGAAGTCTACATGTTACGAGGCTTTTTCATTCATTGTAGAGTCAGCGTGTGAAAATGTTTTTTTTTGCTTTTCTGGTCAAATGTGAACTGGTGCCTTCAGACTGCAAGCGTCAGAGAGAAAATCGAAATCTCATGAATGTTGAATTGCATTTTGAATGAAGATTTGCCAAGTCGAGTTTGTTTTGCTTACGAAACTTTCATGCGCTCATATTAGGCTTGGTCAAAACCCCCAACACGTGATAAAATATTCCCCAAAACCCCTCTTGCTTAGATTGAACCAGAGAAAGATTTTTTTGTCTCATGGTATTTTCAATTTTTCATAGTCTCGCCCTTGAAGTATTTATTGCGAAAGCGCATAGGTATGATCTCAAATTCTAAATGCATAAAAAGAGGTAGGAATAAATAATAGTGAAGAATATTCGATCGACTTTTTTCGGGTTTTCCAATATGCAATTGAATAGAAAGCGAGATTTGCATTCAGAAAGCTGTTGCATAAACATTCCAAACAAAATCCGTAGTTCTACCCTTCTTTAGATGAGATTAGCTGTAGGTACGCATGAATTCATTCTAGGAGGAGGATAACAACCTGAGTCATGACAAATTGGGGATGTGGAAAGAAAACTGATAATGCTGAGAACGAGTTGGTAAACACTTTATTTACACAGGCCGTAAAGTATTCTCACACACCTCCGAATCTCTTTATAGAGCACCCTTTCTCGGAACAACTTTGGATTTTTTTTAAACAAAGTTTTTTTCACTCTCGCTTTCTCCTACTAATCCGTCCAGTCTTATCCTCTTTTTGTGTTGATGTGGTATGGGTAGCAGAGTGAAAGAGACCGTGTGTCATCATGAGATTTTCTTTTGCATTTTTGATGATCGACACCATCCGTAAAGAGAAGATATACATAGATTGCTTTCGAAGTGTGGGTGAAAACATTCTATAGTTTGTTGAAAGGCATATTATATGGGGTCAAAAGAAATTTTAGTTTATTACGTAAGCCTTTACGGTTTGGAACACTATGCTGAGCTGATATTCTCGTTCTCACGCTCCACGCTTTATCTTTAATTGCTTTCATAGCACGTGTAAAGCAGCATGTCTTATCGACAAACTCTCTTTCCAATGAAAGTCATCATGGAGAAAAGAGGCTGAAGGTAGATTGCATGGTAGATGGAAATATTTTCAAATTTTATATGCGTGTCGTCCGTGCCACGACCGGAAACGTGTGGCTGAATGAATTTTCTCTCCTCACTGAAACCAACCGGGAGGAATTTTTCTAAAATGTCAATGCTGATTGTTGTACATTCTCAGTGAGTGCTCTGTACTTAATATACACATTCGTCGAACCTACACTTTAGTATGGAACTCCAAAACTTTACCGGAATGGAGATGGAGTATGTGAGGATTGAGAGAGCATAAAAGGCAGAGAGACGCTGATGCGAAGTTATGTCATGATTACCTCACTTATTACATCGTAGTACACTTATATCTACTATGTTCTTTTTTGCTTTCTATAGTGTTTGACAACACCTCCCAGAGTACCTGTTCACAAACACGCACACAAAAAATAGATCTTCGTTTCGGAAGGGAAGTTTTGTTGACATCTATTTTTGCGTGAGAAATAGGGAGAAGTGCTTGATTTCTCCGGGGATTTGTACGCACGCCCTTCCATATACTTAATTTTCACTCCGATAATTTTCCTGAAGTCAGGGGAAATCGTATTGTGTTTTGGGAGGATGACAATCACAAACAAGTGTAGTAGCAGAAAAAAAACATACATTTATGTATTAGAAGTATTTACATATTTATAATGCTAATGATAATAAAATAATTTTTTGGCTTAAATCGCGACAACTAAACAAACAGATTTGTGTCTGCTTTCAGATTTATTAACTGCATCAACTTGTTTAATTACATTGCAGATTTGTCAGTTGTTGTCCTTGCGTTATTCTGCCGAAGCTTTCAACCCTCTGCCGATACACATTCTTTGGATGACTTGAAAAAAGGAAAAATCTTCACATAGGTACTACATTTTTTTGCTGGAATTCAAAAAAGCTTTTGAAATGCGAGAACAAAAACAGCCATGAGCTCAAGCCGAAAATAAACTCTCTCAACTGTCTTCCACTTTCACCAGGTGATCATGAAGATGATTATGAGATTATGAGAACCTCATCCTGTGACTTGACTCACGCCTGTACTCGCATCTTGGGCATTGTAGTCTCTAAATGACTCGGTGGATGTTTCGAAAGTTACGGCACATAATTTAAGAAAAAATTACAGACAAGTGGACTGCAAATATCGTGAATTTCTATTATTTGCATTTGTGACTAGCAGAGGGTGAAGAAGAGTGTTTTTTCAAGTTACCCTTTGTCCGTAAAAGTAAAACATGTGCTATAAGAGTAAATGAAACGTAGTGAAAACGTTCATAAAGTGTGATAGTAATGAAAAAGAAGATGACATGAGATGAGTGACTTTTTTATCCAGTGATGACCATGTTTCAAGACAAAGTTGCCAGAAAACGGAAGAAAACCAAGACTTGAAAAGGTAAGAGATTTAAACGTTCGGGCGTTGAGTATTATTTATCTATTTCGTTTTATAAATTCTCATCCAACTTGTTGATGCAACTTGCGTCAAAAAACTTTACAACTTATCATGTCGCGAAACAGAGAATTCAAAATTTTCTTTTGTCTGTTCCCCTTTTGCTTATGCTCAATTAAAGCGAAGTATAATACTACGTATATATTCTAATATACTACAGAAGTGAAATATGTAACCATATTATGCATAATACATAATGTACAGCACGTGATTGTTCAGGGTTACTTATTAGTCGTCGGAAAACTGTCAGTCTGGTTGCTGCTGATATCGTATAACATGACTTTTAGTTTTTGCAAAATGCAAACAAAGGTTCACCCAAGCTAATAATAAGGATATGATATGATCAGGATTTCTTCCAAATGCTTCTTGTTAGCCATGCGTTTGGTGTTGCATCACTGTGAAAGTAACTTCAGATTTGCTTGACTCGTGCTAGTCTTACTGGGCGAGTAATTCTGAATTTTTGGAGTATGTGCTATTTTTGCAAACACTGTCTTCGCCGCCAATCCTATTTCCTTTCTCGTTTGGTTTCTCGCATTATGATTGTTATCAAGAATTCCATTATGAAGTCTGGAGTCGTATGCATAAAAATCCTGACAGTCCTTGTTTTTCAGCTCTCGCTCACTTAATGTGCAATGTCTGTCTCAAATTGAGACTTCGGTATGTGCATTTGTAGGAGACAGCAAAAATCTCGGCATAGGTCAATCCAGTCAAAAGTCAGCGGAGCAAGGCACACATTTCTTTTATCTTTACGAGCATGCTCATGCTATTTAATATTGACTTTGAAATGTTTCCTTTTGTCAAACCTAGGAAAGTGGGTAATGTAGAAAAGACGAGGCACGCAAACATTATCCCATTTACTTCGGGTTTCTACTCTCTCTCGCATCTCATTTTCTCTAAACAAGTCAAATTGTGAGTTAAAAAACCGCTTAGTTGTTCATATTTAAAATGTAAGCCCATTCCTTTCAGAGGTCTTTTTGCCTGTTTGAAGTCATTGTGTTCATTATGAGAAACATGGGAAAACTTCCTGTCGTCACTCTCGCATCTCTTGTTCTGCTGTCATGATCATCATTGTCAAACGACTCATTGGGCATGCAACAACTTATGGCTCACAAACAACTCTCTTTCCTTGTTGTGTATAAACTCCTCAACTCGTTCGCTTTTAAATATATTATATATACTGTCTCTTAAATTGGTTAAGCTAATATCATGTACTTCCTTGTTGTTTTTAAAAGAGCTTTTGTCTGCTTTTTCTTGTAATGACTACAGTTATTATTATGCTGACTCCGTGAAAACTTTAGGCGACACAAGAAACGACTAGGAATCTTCCTATTGCACGTTCCATCCTGTTTTAGTAACCCCCGGCATGTAAACTGAAGTTTAAGCAACGAAAAGTACACAAGTTATTCTTTCTAATTCTAGTACAGACTTGTACAACTAATCTTCCGCAGTCAAAAGACATTTCTCTCGTTTCCAGGTACAGGTAATGAGAATGCAAGTTAATAAGAGCGATTAAATACAAAATACGCGTGCCTGTTGAGAATAATAAATTGAGAATATGTCTATTTATATACTTTTTATATGTAAAGTTTAAAAGAGAGACGACGAAGTGGTGTGTTTAAACGAAAAAAAAACGTATAGAACAATACGGGGGAAAGTCGTAGACGATTTTTTTTTGAATAAGCCTGCTTCATATGAGTAAAGGTAAAATACAAGTATTTTTTAATACATGTGCACAACAGTTTTGTGTGAACTTGTATAATGTGTACACACAGTAGTACTCTTTTCTTTCAACATTATCCCCCTCTCGGCTTTCTTTACAGTTTGTGCGGTTTTTCTCACAAAGAGAGAACAAATATCCAGGAAGGAAGTAGGACACCAACAGATTACGGTGTGCGACTGTTTTCAACCTTTTGACATGTACTCCTAGCCTAACGCGCAATATACTTTATGAGTTTCTTCAGTCGAAGAAAAGGACTTTCTTCGCAGGAAAAAAGTTTACTCTCCAAGGAGCCATTTTGAGGAAATGCCATTCATCTTTTTATATGCATATTTTTCTCTAATTTACACATCATATAGTGCAAAGTGTTCCGCTCCACATAGTAGTATATGACATTATTCCGTTGTAATGAAAGGGCGGTGGTGGGTATCTGACAAAAAAAAACTCATATTTTCTGAGAATGTGTGACACGAACCTGTCCGTCAGCCTCATATTAAGTTATATCGGCAAGGTCAAAAGAGACGGTAAAAATTTCAGACGGTTGAAATCCGTCAGTCAGAAGCAAGTTATGGAAATGCAGGAATACTCTTTATACTGGAGCCGATTTTACCTGGCACAGCAGATCTTCATGAAACATTTCGGAACAATAGTCGACTTAATGCAGATGATTGCGAGTCTGTACATTTGTGGGATATATGAGTGAGCACAGTCAACAAAAATGTACACAAGTTTTATGCGAGCAAACTTTGTTCAGTAAAGGATGGCTTATAAAATTAAAACTTACAACTCCCATTGTCAGTCGTGACTCCGGAAACTTACGTAATTACCAAAAATCAACGCAACCTTTCTAAGCCTAGAGCATGTACAATAAATAGGTGACACTTCTTGTTTCAACCGCACTGGCAACATACAAATAAAAAAAACCATTGAGCCAGTGGAAAACCTCATTTCTCAGTATTTAAATATTAATTTTTTAGCGTCTACAAAGTGAAAACCGGAGCGTTGTCAGTTACATGTATCCCTCGTCATTGTGAATTTGCTGAGGATGTATCCTCTGTTGTACATACAAAAATATTTCCTACCTAATGTAATTGCACACACTCTGGTGAAATTTGATGGTCACAAAAAAGGAAAGAGGGTTCAGTAGCTTCACAGCTCGTATTCAAGTTCTCTCTCGTTCGTTTATATTCTTGCTTAGTCCAGTGTCCAAGATGTGGATGTTTATTTGAGAAGGTTGTCATCTGCCAAGAAATTGGACCGGCTTCAACTGAAGTGACGTTATCTCGACAAGAGTATTTCCTGTGGTTCATTTCTTTCACCAAGTACAGCGACCCTCGCCCACACAAATAATTCCACACAGGACTCCATGGGCCGAAACTAGTGACCACTTTAGTATGTTTTTCTGTTTACCATTACACTTCACTATGAATCTGATTCGTAGTGCAGAGTGACATAATGCGAATCGAGGCATCTGTTGAAAGCAGACAGGAGTTTCATAGCAATTGTCGACAGACAAACTGGATACTGTACACTGTGATGTGGTAAAAATGGCGTTTTCCATTTCCAAATGCTTTTACACATTTGTAGGCTGCGAAATACATATTGCCTACAAATTCATGCTGCTGCTTCCAGCTCACAGTTTAATTTTACTAACAGCATTCCACCCAAGTTTTAAGACAAGTGTTAAAAATTTAAATAATCTCAACCCCTTTATTGACTCTTCGCTGCTTTTCCACAATGAATCTTGAATCTTAAAAATACAAGACGCAATTTCTAAGCACGTATTCATTCCTCACCCAATTCCTGTTATTTTCTCAAGGCGTCTCAAAGGAAGGAGCTTTCATTAAAGCTACAAAAGTACGTACAATTCAGACGTTTCTTTTCTGTGGGAAAGAAAAAGAAAGCTTTTCAACTAGGGATTCCCGAGGGAATTACAAAAATTGGGTTGAGTGGAACATTCTACTTTCTCTCTGCGAATAAAGAGGGAAAGACGAGTGCGTGTGCTAAGGTTTGTGCATATTAATTAAATTGGCAAAAGCTCATCTCTGCTTTTGTTACCTGTGAGTGTGGAAAGGTGCTACATTCATTTATATTATTCTAATACGCGGGCTTCTCCAGGAAATCTTCAGGTCATTCGTTGATCTTCGAGATGGAGGAATAATTTACAAAAAGTTGATAACTTCGAACGCCAGCATTTAATGTTGAAAGAAAAATAGATGCCGTTTTCCCCTGTCTGATATTTCGCAGAACAAATAATCATGAATGATAGATGCATAATGGGAATGAGGTTCAGCATCCACCACTTGATATCTTTCATCGACTTCCTCTTACCATGAATTTTTTTCAATGTGTTTTTTCGTATTGATCATCTATTCAACTACCTTCATTCATCACTGTTCTTTTGCTCATTTTACGTCGGAGAGACAGAGCAGACAGACAGAGCAAAGACTCTGGACTAAAAAAAGATGATTGGAAATGCGAGAGAGGGGAATGGGTTCATAAGTGTGTGGTACAAATTTTTTATGATTATCATAATCATCTCGTTTTCTCTCCAAAGCGATTCGTAAAAATTTTCCACATAGATCAGTTTTGCATACATGATGATTCGCAGAAACTGGATATGAATAGTTTATATGCATATCTCTTTGTAAAGCAAATTTTTAGTCATTTTACATTATGCTCAATGGGCCACAATGTCAGTTATTGTCAAAGCCATCATTACTCATCAAATTTTGCGCATGTGCTGAAGCGTAGCCTACGCTATACAAAGTATAGCGTAGCCTACGCTATACAAAGTATAGCGTAGGCTACGGCTGAAGCCAAGAAGGAGAATTCAGATACAAATAAAATCAGAAAAAGACTCTTTTACTTTGGCGTGAACGTTTTATAGCTGAGAGCCAAATTTTTTGTCCTTTCTCTCTCACGCTTCAAGAAATGAACGACAGTGAGCAGTGACAGACTAAAGGTTGGAAAAACTTTCAGCATGTTTCAGCACGTTTTCCTCTTTTTAGACTGCTAGAAAGAAACTGTCTTGACATATTGCATTGCATACATGTTGTACTCGCGCAACTCGAGTACTAGCACTATTGTAGAGTGTAGCTTTTTTGTAAACAGAATTGACTTTTATTATTATTAAGATGTTAGTAAGCACTTTAATTTAATGTATTAGTGCTAGTTAACTTAATTCTTGAAAAGGTATACCAAAGCTCCCAGACCTGTTTGTTAAGTAATCAGTTAATCACAAAAATCACAATTAGATGTGCTAACCCTGAACAGGTTACCAATTTCGACTATTGTATAATTCGATTACACGTTTTAAATTTATTTACAATTCAAGCTTTTTTTGTGAATCTTTTTTCCCGAGTTCCCAGAGTCGTTCTAAACATTTTCTGCATTTCCGCAGCAAACGCAAGCTGGTGGGACGGGAGTGTATGTGATTGAAACCTAAAATAAAAATCGCTTTCACTTTTGCTTTCTCCAATTCTACGAAAATCCTTACAGGAAAGCCCACGCAACTGCATCATGTTGTCTGTATTTGTGTCCTGATGGACCAAATGCCGATGAGCTTCTTCATCACCCTTTCCCTTCTACGTGACTGTGCATTTGTGTGCCGTTTTAGATACTGTATATTCACGATCTCATTCTCATTCATACTCTCCCCTCTTTCTCTACAAACGAGATCTTTTCCTCACCCACTTCTTCACGGAGTCCCAATCCTCAACTACATTGCTTTCCCAAAAGTGGTTTATACGGCGTTTGGAATGTGATCGACAAACAGGAATAAGATGACAGTTGATAGAAGGATTTGGGGATTCGAACAGAATTTTGTTCTGTCTCAAGCCATATGGAGAAAGCTAGGGATGGTTTAAGGTTCATTGAATTTCAGCATTTTCCAGTGATTCACAAAACCCCTTTCTCTCTCGGATTTCTCTAATCTCTCACTTCTCTCTCATCACATCTCCAAGTCAAAACACGCCGCGCGGCCTCTCCATTTTTCACCAAATGATACAGAACTACTTTGATTTCCAGGAATAAACTTGGCTTTGTATACAAACTACCTTATGGCACACAACAAGCAAAATATTAGCTCCTAGGCTTTATGATTTTCTAAAAGACGAACTGCTATAAATATTAGTAGAAAGTATAACGGAGAATCAAATTTTAAATACACTTATTCAAGTAGAGGTGAAAAAATGCCGTTATGCGACTCATCATTTCTTATACTATTTCATTTTAATCTTACATGAATCATCATCATCGTCGCTTTGTTCGCATTTTTTTTCAAGCGAAGCCCAAAGTAGGAAAAGTAATCAGTCGAAAATAGACGTGAAAGAAACATGCTTATTCGTCTTCGCTCAACTGTCTCTATTCGATTGTCGTAGTTGTACGTGTGTCTGTCTTAATAAGGCAAGAGTTGCCGGCATGAACGATAACAAAGAATTGTTTACTTTGGCTCCAGCCAAGTGTACACCATCATCAGTCAACAGAGAGTGATGAGCGAGGGAAGAAAACAAGTCGTTGGGGAGCTGGTGGTTCTATAAAAAACCTGTGTTCAAGCCGAGAGAGAGAGTCAGCAATTCAAAATGATTCAACGGTCTAAATCATGATAAGACTTCGTAAACATACGCAGCGTGTTTGTATATAGCTTCAGGTTAGGTTTCAGAGAACAAAGCGGAAGGAAAAGGCATTTTTATCTTTTCTCCAGATTCCGGCATCATCATCAAAATGGCGCGTTTGCAAAAGGAATTTTTATCTAGTTTACGGGTGGTACCGAGAGATTTATGGAGAAGTATGCGAATGCATTTACATACACCGTATTTTCCGCACAAACTGCGCTTATCATCATCAATCAATTGTAAGAGAAACAGAGAAACTGCATACATCGATCAACTATTGTTTTTTCAGATTTTTTTCAAATGTACCAACAAAGTAGATTTTATTATTTTTATGCGCAACTCAAGTTCAAATCAAGCTACTTTATTGGCTTTATATTGCCTCTTAAGAGTTAATACAAGAAGTTTTGTGTTTTCAAGTTTAATTAACGAATCTTTACTTGTCCAGTGTCCAGCAAATCTTAAATGCAAAGAATACAGTTCGTCTCCAGAATTTTTTGTACATTGAACGGAGTGGTTTAAAAAGTTTTTAAAAAATTAAGTTTGTCACTAGTTCCTCCTTTTTTGTGTAAAAACTCTCTCTTGAAAGGTTTCTATCAAGAGTTGATCTTAGCATTTTGAGGATGTACCATCAAGCATCCAACAAAAAGCTCTCAATTTTGGCAAAAGCACCAACACATACACTCCCCATCTTTGTCTGACTCACTATTTTTACTTTTACTAATACTAGTTCTCTATCTTTCTCCACCTCCTTTTCCACAAGAGTTTACCTGGAAAATTGGAACTGAACTTGGGGCACACTTCTTCGACTGCTGGATACTTGCCAGAAAGAGAACAAAAGTTGAAATGAAAGCAATGTCGAAAAGGAAAGGTTATATAGAGAAGAAAAAAGTAAAGTAAGTTTCGTTTCCAAAAAAAAATCGTAATCTGATTCCCTTATGGACGATTGGAATTGAAAAGAAGAAGAGAACAGAATACCAATTGCCAATTGGCCCTTTCCCCCAGAATTGAAGAGGTATGGATCCTTTGTGAATAAAAAGTTGTGAAAAGTTAAAAAAGTTTAATTGAATTTTGGAGTGATGAAATGAAGCAGGAAATTCACACATTTATTTTTCATTCCCCTTCCATGCTCTTTCGTTGGCAGAGAGGAAAGTTGAGGGATCGAGTTGTCATTTTGTCTACTCCCTTTTGTCATGTTGTGTCACAAGCGATACAAACTTGGCACGACAAAAATTCATTGAGTGAGAGAAGACTTGGTTTTGCTTTTTGGCACTCTTTCTGCACTCCTGATTCCTTGATTTATCTCTCAACTCCCTCGCGTCAGGTAAAGGGCGTGAGTGAGCTTGTATATTTTTCTCTATCTAGCCGAACAGCAAATCAAAGTCGATTCTCTGTATTTTTTTAAAGCGAAAGTCACTTTGGTTAACAAATTATTGGAAAAGGGAAGCCTTTTCAAAATAATGTAGAAACTCATTTACATAATCCATTCTCTCTCCGTTGCTTGTTCCACGTACCTCACTTTATAATCCTCTTCCAAATGCACTCGAGCGCACACATTCTTCCGGGTTTTACATAAAGCTTTCTGATTAGTCGTCAATTGGGAATGTCCCGCAGGGACTTGCTCTATAAATTTTCTACTTTCAAAAAATGTAAATGTAGTCGCTCTATCTTCTTGTATTGGAATTCTTTCAGTAAAAACATTCTACTCGAAATGGGGAGTCCGGAACAAAAATTTTTTGCCAAAAAGCGATTCCTCTTCCTGACTCCTCAAAGGGCTAAATCCGCTTTCTTGTTTGCTCTGCTGAATTGTGTAATCGACCTTTTCCAGATTTTCGTGTGAAAGCAAACTAGAACCAGGAAAGAGAGCATTTTTGGCTATTTTTGGAGCAATGCCTTTTTTGCTTCCTTCCTCGTCGTGGTTGTTCATGAATATATTAACTGACGGATTGCGAGTGTGTTTAGGTATGTCTTTTCATTACCCTCATTTTCGCTGTTCCTCCATGGAGAAAGTAAAATACAAGAAGACCATGTGTGTGAACCATGGATGTGTGTGAACCGAATATTAAGTTGGCCAAACTCCTTTCTTTTATCCTTCTGATTGTTTACTGTTGTGCGCACTCTGTGCATCCGCGAAGCGAAACCTTCGTCTTCGTGTGTGGGCAAAAATAAAAAATACATGGTGCAGCTTCCTTATTACAATTAAACACCATTATGTTCACTAGAAGGTGGGGAATAGCAAGGAGATATAAGCGAATCTTTTTTGTATTGCGTTCTCCATTAAAATGATATGAGCTGTGAAGTTAATTTTGAAGAGAAAAAACAAGCGGTTTAATTCGCGTTTCCTTTCCCCTCTTTTTTTGTATTTCTGACTACAAGCAGACCTTGTCTGTGTATATTCTTCCCGAAGCTGTTTTCTCAAGTTATGCTTCACATTTACTACAGCTCTTGCGAGACCGATATCATTCTTGTGGCTTTCCTTTCCTTTCTCTCTGTACGGTTTTTACGTTCATTTCTGCTCTGATTATGTGGATTGTTCTTTAAATAGACAAAGGGAAACGCATTCCAAGTGCTCACATCCCTTTTTTCATCTCTTGTCCTCATTTCTCGTATTAGAACAGATCCTTGTCTGTGGTCGAACGAATATGTGTACAGATTTCCAGAGTACTTTTGAAGTGAATGGTCATCCTCTTTTCAGCTTGTTAATTGACTTCCGAAACATGATCCCGATGTACTTTTCTTCAGGAAGCAAAAGGTTAGAGAAAGGATGGGAGCTTTTTGGCTTTAGGAAAGGAGAACGGAACTCGGAAAGATCTCATAAGTACCTTCACTACTGCACCTCTTTCAGTGTTCCAGTGGGAAAAACCAATTCCAAGGAAAAAGTCGAAAAGACAATAGACGTATTTTTGCAAGGATTTTGTGTCTTTCCTTTTTGTCTGTGTGCAAAATGGCGAAAGTCCTTTCCAATAGATTTCCAAGTTGGAGCTAAAAGGTGGTCCGAACCAGGACACGTGTGAGTGATACGTGACGTGATGACATCATGCATCATTGCTGGATTACTTTGAACAAAATCTGACGTTTTAACTTCTCAAGCTAATGCCATTATTCTTTCCGCATACCACTTCCACCGTTGTCTTCGTGCCTTATCTTTCCTTAATTAAACATCCATGCTTTTCCTCAACGATGGGAGAAGTGAACAGATTTTTTATACCAATTCTTCCCCACTGGTTTTGGTTCGGTCGTTCTCAATATTCCCAAGCATTTATTGTTCTATCTACCAGCCCTTCTTCCGCAAGACCACAATTCACTTTGTATTCCAAAAGGAGAGAAAGAGAGTCGTCCCTGTTACTCGTGCTCACTCATCCATCTCTTTCTTTACCCTTTCAATTCCCTCTCGCCTTCCTCCTTTCATTTTCTCTAAGGTTTTTCTGAGGATGATATTAGAAGCTATCTCCGGAAGTAGTCTGTGCGCTACTTATGCATCACTCACCTCCTTCTCAATTCGTCCTGAAGTTGAAGAGATGGAATGCTTGACGATGAATAATAATGACTTTGACAATCTTTAGAGAAAAACTTTTTCCTATTCTCGAGCTCACCCACACACCAAACACATAGGCATAATATCCATTCAGGATCATCATCATCACAGCGAATCTTACGTATAATGGAATGCTTGGAGGAAAACTTTAATTTCATTAGTTTCCTCAATTTTTTTCTGTCTCTCTCTCGCAAAGCTAACTCAATTAAGCGTAATGTGCTAGGGTAAAGACTGAGGGGGAAAGGAAAACTCGTAATGCTGTCAGTGGAAAAAGTTTTGGCAATTTTTATGAAGCGTGACGAAGGCCTTCAGAGTAAACAGAGAGCATGCAAAAAATGTCATTGTTCTTTCAAGGGGAGGAAAAAATTCAACAGAGACTTTAAGTTGATTCTCTTTGAGACTGCCTCCCTTATCGCAACTGCTATCTTTTAAATAAACTTGTGATGCCACTCAAATCATTGTCATCATAAAGTCTCGACTCCATTACCTTCACTTTGATTAAGGAGAGAGCTCTTCGGATGTAACAAAATACATTGTAAAACGGAGGAGGAAGAGAGAATGACATGGAACGCCATAACATTTTGAGTCAATGAGCTGTAATCATTGTGTCATCATCGTGGTAGGATGCTATTGTATGCAAATCAGCATTACGTGACTCCAGTACTCCGCTTGCTGTAGGACGTGTGGGACTCCAGAAGAAGAATTGCACAAAGCTTTGGGTTTTTTAGATGAAAGAAAAGACGAGATTAGCGATTCAGAGATTCTCGACAGACATGGTCCCTCGTTGCAAATCAAGATGATGATACGTTTTTTCCAATTCTTCTGTCATGCTATATGACAATGACAGAAAAATATATGTGTAGTCCTGAGAAAGTGAGTGATGCGAAAGTTTATATTACTTTTGTCTGGAAATAATAGTATTTTTTTGGCACATATAAAAATCCTGTTTATTGGTCCTTTAAATGACTTCGGATACGGGATGATGAGTATTCCGGGAGTGAAGATTTTGTTTCCGGGAAGATAGATGTGTACACAATAGTGACAAAGCAGCCGACGAGGTGGAGATCGAGATCTTTCGCTACTATGCTTCATTTAGCACATAGACAGTGTAGCAAAATGAGGGAATAAGTCTATTTTCTGAATAAAAAACGAATCGTTTTATTGTGCAAACATTTTCTCCTTGAAAATATAGGATTTTTTCTGTACATTATACAACTTTCTTTTACTGCGAAAGTTTTCAAGTTGTAGCGTGTACTCTTTCTCTGCAAAAGGTAACAGCTTTCGTGTACTTCTCATGGTGAGCTTTCACTCGCTTTGTAATGATAATGGGATCCTCTTGTGGGACCTAATGTCGATGGCGGGCTGGTAGGTGCTTTCACCATAAATATGAGACAAGTGCAGTGTTCCCTGTATCGTTCCATATTAATTTCACAACGTGTCTGCCTAAGCATGTTCCTTAAAAGTGAGTGTATATGGATCTAAAAAAGTTATGCACTACAATTTTCTTTTTTTTTCGCAAGTCTTCCGTCAGCTCGCGCATCGTCTTTTTCTAGAGAAAAATGTAAAATGACTGAGTTTTCCCTGATGAAATGAATGCATTACAGGCATCTGGAGATGCACACGCAGTGAAACAAAGGGAGGATTGCGTAATGAGACCTCCTTCGATGCTCACTTCTCACACTCTTAAAGAATAAGATGACGCTAAGTGAAACCATTATTTGAAATGAGCTCGTTTTCAGTTTGTAAAAGAGCAGTAAGTGAGCAACGTAGACTGCACTGCAGCGGATTTTTAGTACAATTTGAGAATTCAATAATTTTACTCCAATGGTACAGGTGTGAGGAAACCTTTCAGAGTTCAACGGGATTAGTATAATAATGCAGATTACAAGGAATCAGCGTGTACATGTGCAGCTTGCTAAGAAAGGCATTTAGATTTTTCAACTTTAAAATAATTCCCATCAGACATCAAGGCCCCGGTATAACTTTAATATGAATGTAGCAGACATGTTTTATCATTGTTATTACTATAATAAAAACCTAGAACGTGCCTCAAACTTTTTTGGCACTTTTGAAGTCTTTCTTGTCGACCTCCAGAACTCCAGTAAAATTCAAAACAAAATCACACTGCGCCAAAGTTTCTCTGGAGAAGGATGAAAAATCCATTTTCTTTTCCCTAAAGCTAAACCAATATCGCTGTCTCCGCTCGTCGACACGAGTCTCGAGACCGCAAGGCTTTATTGGCTGTTGAGAATTGTGAGAAGACTCTCTCACACTGACTCTTGGCAGTTCAACTTGATTTCAATTGAACCTTTTTGAATTTCATAGACATCACACTATTTTGAGAGCGAAAAGTGTACACTGCGCTTCTTCGCCCGATGGAGGTTGAGCACATACTTCGTATCCCAATTCAGAGTTGCATCCAGTGAAAAGAAGTAAGGTTCTCGAATACTTTTAGACCACCTATCAAGTTCCGACGCTTTCTAGGATACTGCTTTATCTTTCTAGCTCGCAGTTGCATTTTCCTATTGGTATTGAAAACGAGAATAAAATTGATCGCTGTGTTCCAAAGCTTCACATTACGCACACAGATTGCTATTGTATACTTTCACTCGTGAGTTTCTAGTGTTTCAAAGAGTTTCAAGCAATGCACTTCTCAGAAAAGGATTCTCCTTGAAACAATGGGTTCAGCCCTCTCCTATCATTTCTTGAGCCACTCTATTTTATCTAATCAAAATGATACTCTTCTCTCGCGTTTGTTCTTTGATATTCACTTCCGTCAATCGACTCAATCTTTCTCTCCTGCAAGTTTTCTTTAGCAAGTTGAGAAGTGATCTGAGAAGTATTTTTAAAGGTGATAAAAATTTTCACTGGTGATTTTTTATCTTTTACTTTTGGATATTATGAAAAATAATTTTTTGCAAGGGTGGTGAAAGGTTTTTAAATCGAAATGAAAATTTTGGAAACTAACAGGGTTTATTAATTGCGAAAATTTATTAATTCAATTAAGCATTAACAATTAATGGGTTTTATTTATTTTAATTCAATTAACAATTAAATTAATGGCGTCAAGGCTCAATTAATTAATTAACAATTAATTTAATTGCATTAAATTTAATTCTAACATTTTAATGTCTCCAATTACATTAATTATGCATTATAACCCTGCTAAAGCATATCAAATATTTGTCGACAAAATAAATAATTAGGTAAATCAGTTTTAATTGAAGTTTGAAATTAAGGAAGTACGTAACACAATGTAAACAATTTTTTGGGAGCAAAATCAAAAGTTGAGACATTAACATGCAAAGTAGCTCTTGAAAATGTGGATCGGGAGTATGCGTCAAGTGCTGAATCGATGAGAATGCAGAAAAATTTGCATAATATACAAGTTGACGTTGAAGAAGACGAGACTGGACATGTTTTTTTCCTCTTGGCTTGGTGAATAATGAACAAAAATTGATGCTTTGCTGGACTCCGTTAATTGTACATTACAATTAACAATTAATGCGAAATTTTAAATTAATAATTAATAATTAATTTCTGTCGCGATGCGTTGTCGCATTAATTAATTACAATTAAATTAATTGTTAATGCCATTAATACAATTAAATTATTAATGCCGCAATTAATAAACCCTG
>JAHZMW010003776.1:0-12761 GCA_027743745.1 Alloscopus bannaensis
GTAGTGATGACGGTGACGCTGGGAGGGGGGTGAAAGCTAAAGATGGCGGTCTGATGGCGTGGGGGGAGGGGGCTTGAAAAACCGGGTTTTTTGATGGTACTATTTGTGCTAAGCGTGTATTTGTGTCTGCCTGTGCTTCTTCCGAAGAGAACGTACTGGACCAGTTGTCCAAGTTGCGGTTGCTTCTCTACGCTAAAGCTGGATCCGATCCGATCCGATGAGGATTTTTCCGATACCAATCCGATTCCGATTCAGATACAGATATCATTTTTTCTCCGATCAGATATATCGGAAATTTTCCGATATATTGCGATATGTTTTTTGTATTAAAAATTTGCATTTTTTGCAAATTTGTATTTTGCAATGCAAATGTAGTTTTCACAATGTTTAACGTAACAAATGATAATTTTATGACTTATTATATGAAAATGTTTATATATCAACGATAAATGATCATCACCGAGAATTTTTATAGCAGCATTTTGTGGACACTGGATACTCCTTCTTCGACTTGGTTTCAGTCTAAACTTCCGACTTACTAGAGTCTCCGAAATCAAAACATCAGACCGATACTGACCTTTGATTTTAAGTAAATCCGTATAAAAAAACTTGAAATGTAACACATTGTGATTCATTTCTATGCAAAACACATCTGTGAATAATATATCGGAATATATTCCGATATCAACTTTCCGATCCAATCAGATATCCCATAATATTTCCGATATGAAATCCAATAGATTACGCAAAAATCAAATTCCGATATCGGATTTGATCGGATCGGATTGGAATATATCGGAAAAATTTCCAATATCGGAATCGGATGTCCAGCTCTACTCTACGCCAACATGATTTGCGCGACACTCTTTCTGGAGAATTCCTGAGCCTGAGAGTAGTCGAAAAGGAGGATCGTGTCAAAGGATCTCTCCATAATGAGCCGCGTGTAATCCACAAGGAACTCCTTGCCCATAACCCAGAAGTTGGCATACGTCATCGAAATTGGTCGGACTCCTCTCATTTGCAGCAGACCCACCAAGTTGTCCTCCACCTTCCTCTCTTTGCCCTGAGTCGCTAACTTGTACCGGGCTGCCAACGTGTGGACTCGAACCACCTCCTCGAACGTCTCAAAGAGTCGACTCAACTTGGGGAGCATCACTTGAAGTGACGTTCCCATGACAACTGTGGCCACAATGAAGAGAAAACTCATCGACGGAGGAATGGTCCCAAGTCCCTGGACAGAGATCCAAATGATGCCCACCGACGCCCAGAACCACACGCTGAGGACGATGTAGACAACCGTGTGGAGAAGGCCGTAGATCATTTTGTAGAACACCGAGAACAGAATGTGGCATTTGTGAAATTGCTGCGTGGTCACTCGGCCGGAGCCGAACACTCCGAAAATCGTGGTGACGCACCGGAGGGCAAGCATGAAGCAGATGAATATGAAGGTCGCTGTCCGAGAAAACTCGAAGGATCCAATGTACAGGATGAGGATCCGGCAAGTTTGGAGGAGGAGGATAGTCCGACTGTCCAAATAGTGGGGGTCGATGAGCTCCTTGAAGACGAAGAAGGGGACGTCATAGTCCGTGAAGACTGCAATGATCGGGAGGGCCAGTGGGGCGAATCCAGCGATGAGAACGATGGCGCACATGATTATCCCGTAGGTTTGATCATTTTTCGATTTGACTCTCGTTTTTAGCATGGACCGCCTCTTGCCCTGACTTCGGGTCCTATTGCCCTTGGCAGTCCTGTCTGAAATACAAAAGTGGCATGAATAGAAGCTCCGAATTATGTTGATGTAAATATACTTACAATTAGTTTTGTCTACCTTGAAGGTCTTCAGTGAAGGCGAGAATCCAATTGAGTGCCGACTTGAGAACTCGTAGCTCAGCGACGCTGAAGCAAACGACAAGAATGAAAGCCATGAGAACGGTGAAGAGGACGAGGAACATAACGGCGTTCATCAGCTTGAAGTCCGGAGACGGTTTGAAGAGATAAAAGTAAATGACGAGGGAGGGCTTCGAGAAGGTGAGCAGAGTTAACTCAGTCATAAACAGAAGCCAGGGGAGTACCAAGAGTGGGTTTCTCCGGATCTCGAACTCGCATGTCTTCTCCTTGAATCTTAACGGGAAGGGAAGGCCATAGGAGAAGATAAAGGAGTGGAGGCGGAACGCAAACGTTTCCAATGATGTGAGCATCCTTTTTACAAAAAAGTACAAATCTGACAGGATAAATAAGTATGAATTTTGTTTGATGCTCGGAACACTGAAGACTGAAAAACTCTTTCAAACAAAAGCTACCGACTTATATTCACGAAGTTTACTTGTGCCATGACGCACTAAAGTTGAAAATGAAATTGATGACCTTCTTCTGTCAAACGAGTACTTTATATGCATTGTTCTCACATTCTTCCTCTCAAATCCATTCTATTTCAATTCCCAATACTGCATATATCCCACATTGCGTGTCCACGACGGAATCCAATTTTCAAGGCATTGTCAACCAACGTAATCAAGTGGGGGTGTTTCTAATTAAGATGATCAATTTAACAAACCGCAAGCAGAATACTGATTTGCTATGTTTGTAAACGACAAAATTTTTAGCAACTCATTTTTTCGTGACGGAATAGCCTACTCGTCCAATTTTGTTGTAATTGAATGCATAACTGTAAACGAAATCACCAAAATTTCTGCCCATTTTCATTTTCGTCTCTTTTGTAACGGGCGTATCGCAGAGTGCTATTAAACCTTGAGATTTCCTCGATAATGAAAAAAGAAATTGATTTTTGTCTTAAATCAACGTAATTGACCCTTTTCGTGTTTGTGGAGTACGTCAGAAAGTGCTCGCCGTAATCCATTATCAAGTGTTGACAGTTTTAACCTTTTCCCTTGACTTGTTTTTATTTTCTCGACAGCCAATATTTTTTAAAACTATTCTTAACGGTTACGTATGATGACCACCTATACAACTATCAACGTTGGCTAACTTTTACACAGCTTTCATGACGGACAAGAAGAAATAGTATGACACAGAAGAAAACAGTAGAATGACAATATAAATTGTATTGGGACTGGAAATTTTTATCTGGATTTATTTACTAAGCAGAACCGCTGAACTTTTTCGCATATTCGTAGCCGGCTGCCTTTACATTTCAGAAATAGAGTGGCATGTAACAATGAAATGATATATTTTCGCTCACTCGCCTACTGAATCAGAAACGACGACACAACCCTTTTATTTACTAACAAAATAAGTTGTACATAAACATATCTATTACAATAGCATGTTGTCATAAATACATTAATTTTTCTGACATACGTACATATTACACAACAACTTGATTTCCTACATTCGCCAAAATAAATTTAGAAACACTACATCACATTAAATCCGCAAGGTCAAATAGTGTAGGCTCCGGAAGAATAAGCGTGAAGCCCCCTTCTTCACCATATTATCCTTCTTGCAGAGGCATCCAATTGTACCAAAGAAATAAATTTGCATCCTCTTCCCGGATAACTTGACCTCCAAAAGCGAATTCATTTATACTAACTCATCCTCCAGCATTTCGTTCAGTTCGCTGCCAGTTTTCACCTCAACTTCGCTCTCCTCTTTAAACAAGTTGGTACAGAACTCAACCAAGTGTCGGAGTGACTCGAATCCCCAGTACAGAGGCTCACAATAGAAGTGCTCGTATTCTGTCTGCAAGCCGCTGAGTTCCAAGCATCCTGCCAAATCTACTAAATGCTCGATTCGCTTCCAAATGCGGTTCAAAATCCCTTTCGGAGAGTCAATCATTCCTACAAACAAAATATAGTGTATTTGCGTGCACAATTTACGTTGAATAATTTTTTGAAATGAGCATGTCAATGTATAGTTTAATTCATGGGACCCACCTTGAAGCACACTAGGAAATAAAATGAGCTTCGATTCCTCCAGCTTCTGCGGAAAGATTGCATCAGATAGATGACAAGCAGTTTCAGAAAAGTCTCCAAAGATTGAGTCATCAACGTTGAACCCTTCAGTTCTCAATTTATGGATGAGGAGTCGCCCTTCTATTCCCAAGGGATACTCTTCAATGGCTCCTTTGACGTACTTCAGAAATTCTCGAGAGTAGACTGGCAGTTGGCACGTTCCTGCTTTTCTTTTTGACGATGGGCAACACTCCGCACTCCACAGGCCGACATCATAAACCGCAGCGTTGTAGCCTTGTCTAGCGAAAATGGAGTCTTCGAGGGTAAACTCTGTACGATTCCCGTACACGGAAACAGTCTGAACTGGGCGTGGCACCATAAAGAGGTCCATGCGAGCAGGATTTGTGACAGGGTTTAAATCTGATTTCGCCTCTGGAAGTTGGACGAGCGAAGTCAAAAGTGCGTCTTTCGCATTTTTCAGCTTCAGAACAAAAGCAGAGCGATCCTCCTTGGGAAGATGACGAATCATTAGTTCTAATAAAATAAAAAGTTATTAATTCACATCCCAAACCTGCTGAGGGATTTATGAGAGGCAAAGGAAAGTTGTAAAATTTCACCCAATAAATCTTTTTCGCGTTGCAGCATGCTTATCAAGGAGGCCTTCCGTTGCAAGTCAAACTGTTCGAGCAGCTTCCCGTAGACCTCGCTTGTACAGTCCATTGGCCCGTATATCTTGGCAAACTGTTTCTCTCCATAAAATTCCTCTATCAAGTCCTCATTTCTGAAGTTTCCAGAAAGCACGTTCTGAAGTCGCTCGAGTTCCATGACAACCCATCGGGCTCGAAGGGCAACCTGGAACTTGAAGTGACAAAACTCGATTCCGGCATCTGGCACTGCCAGAATGGATTCTTGCTCAATTCGAGCATCCTCCACGAGCTCGTATGCCAAACGGTTCCGCAGAATTTTTGGAGACGCCCGACGAGGTCTCGGAGAAACTACACGGCGTGGAGTCACGGGAAAAGCTGACTCAGCATCCACGAGGTCGCCGCGATGGAAAATTTCGTTCTGAATATTAAGACGCCTGTACAGTACGAAGGCGGATTTCCGCTCACCAAAATCATCCTCTTGAGGAAAAAGCTTAGACCCCTGTGGTCGGAGAGAGTTTGCCCGTTGCTCCTTCTTGGGAAACATTCTGAAGAATTCATACACACACTTACTTACTTCGGGTTTGTTTTATTGACTAAAATATTTTTTAATTAAACAGTCCTAAGTGATCATCCAAAAAATTGGATTATTTATGCAAATTTCAATAAAAAAACTCTATTCGTGTTGATTCTAAAAATATACTGATATCTTGCCACGACAGAAAAATCAGGTTACCGTGAAGAAGTGAATAAAATTTCATATAAAAATGCAGTACAAGTAAACGTTGCAATGGTTCACATAAGTTTCGTAATTATTTGTATACGTAGAGGTGCGTGAGTGTGTAACGGCTATGCAATAACTTTTACAAAAAAGACTTCCAAAAAAACAGTTGGCTATTCAATTCATGCAGCCTAAACCCAAAGACAAACCAGGGCAGAAATGGTAGTGAAATAAAACTAGGAACCGCAAAAGTGGCTCCATAAACTATCATTCTTCAAAATTAATTTGATTTCACTTAAATTAAACTTTTTTGCTGTAAAAATGTCTCCCCGAGTTAATAATGGTAATAATTGCTTGGCACAGTATCGTGTTACATTCAACACAAGGTTTATTTTTTATAAATACATACATAATTATGAGATAATTAGCACACAGTTTTTGACTCGCATTCAGTTCCCTCTATCATTATTGAGTATTTATAAATAACCAAAAGGAGTATATATAGTTAATGCTTATCATCACCGGGCAAGGTTATCATCTGAAGAGATCATTCTTAAAACACTCTGGAATCATTCAGATTGAGACTTGAGATTGAGATCATTAAAGTCGTGATAAATAGATTGACATGCTAGAGATATTTTCTGAAATCGAAGACCCGTCGTTTACACTTATCATTCTTAACTTTACACTGAAAAAATGACGTATCTTTCTGCGATGTTCAAAAAAGAGACGGAGACCTTCCTGACTAAAATCTAAATTCACAAATAACTAAAATTTCATGAAAATATACGGCGATGAGCTACAAGACAAATAGTAAACAAGAGCTCTGCTAAACTAACAAGTATGGCACGTGTTGAACAAGGCAACATGCATCTTTCTCCTTCTTATCTGGATGGAATCACGAGGATCACTTCTGGGAGTCACTTGGGTTCGATTTAATGTTGCTCCGCTTGGATACTCCCCCGTCTCCCTAATGAAAGATGAAAAGGCAGTTAAAACAAAATAAATCTTAAGTTAAAAAATACACCGGGGTGAAGTATTAAACTACTAACCTCGAATAATAGATGGTGATCCCAAGCGCTTTCTTGATTCACTTTAGGCGGGTTCTGCTGGTCAATTCCATAAGAACTCAAAGTGGGCTGCTGATACGGAGAATTGTAAGTGTGGAGATGGGAATGGACATTACCTCCCGCCTTCAACTGCTGTCCTCCGTCAATCTGCAAGTTTAGATCAGAACATGCACCAAGTTAAATTATACATGAGAGTGAAAATGATTAGGGCTTGTAATATCCGCTGTACTTTTTTCCACTGAAGAGGTTCGAGCCCAAGAAAGTTCTCATGAGATACGAGTGGCTGTACCTGCCCCTGTGAAGCAGAAAAATGCCCGGATCTGTCCACTGACGAAGATTGATTCAGCTTCAACCCCACTAACCATGGCTGCTTTTGTGGCCCCATGGGACTCCATCCTGGGCTCGGGACAGGCAGCGACGAGGTGGTCGAGTCCATACAGTCCTGGAGGGGAAACACTGAATATTTTCCGCCTCTACCGCTCAGATTACTTGCATCAACTAGCGCTCTTCCTCCACTTCTACTCTCTCTACTCTTCTTCCGAGCACGTTCCCATCCGATGGGGCGATGACCATTTGGCATAGAATCTTTCTCAAATTCAACTCCTCCAATCCCAAAAACTGGCAGAGAACGGGCACTTTCTGGGAGCTGGGGAAAATTCTCTCGTTGATTTATCACATACCCATTTTTTGGCCAGATCGCATTGTACCCTAAATCCATTCCACCGCGTGGATGATTGAAAATCGAACTTCCACTGGAATGTGGAAATATTCTCCAAGGGATCACTGACGTTGCCGACGCGGCGGTAACAGAACTTTTCATACCCGACGTAGGCTCCATGCGTTCGCTCCTCACTGGAGCTAGGGTAACATTACGTCTCTGTTTGAGCTGCCAGTCCCAAGTCGATGAAACGATGGAGTCTTGCTGACCTACGTCGCATTCGCTTTGAAGTGACGATTTGTTCCCACTCGGCTTCGGAGCTAAAGAGTTGCTACTGGTTCCTGCAGACATGTTACTATTTGAAGGTCCAAACACTGGCTTTGATGGACTAGTCAAGCGTCCTAAAAATAAATAAAATAATAATATTACGGAGTCTGTTTTCACGCCGAAACACATTTCTTCCAAGATATTATAAAGAACTCACTCCAGCTTTGCTGTGACGAAGTAAATGCTTGCTTCTTGATGGGGGGAAATTCCGAATTCATCTTTGCCACTGTTGGAAACCTGGTTTCCACTCCTCTTCTCCTTTGTCTTGTCGGACTCCCTTTGACTCTTCTCTCTCCACTCGAGCCGCGTGAAGCGGACTTCGTTGACAAGACGGACGACGGAAAAATACGGCTAACGGGAGTCTTCCCTGCTCTGCTTCCGCCTTGTCCAGATAAACTTGAGGTAACCTTTGCCGCGTTACCACTTTGAGACATACCGCTCTTCTGGACTAAACTTGTCACGGATCCTATCATCGGAAATCCTGACCTCGTTGTCACATTAGGTTGGGCGATAAACACCGACGCTCCACTGCAAGAATTTTGTGCCGGGATAAATTGTTTAAAATTATCAGGCTCGTCCATGAGAGCAATAATCATTGCCTGTGCTTTCTTGGTCGCCTTTGTGGAACCCCTTATCAGAATGGTCCGCACTCGTTGCACCTGTCCCTTATCCAGCTTATCCACTTCGATAAAGGCCCCCGTTATCATCTTTTTGTAATGCGAGGAAACGCCACTTCGAGTTACCTCTTTCCATCCATCCTCCTCCCGGGTTTGACTTTCAGCATCATCAAACTTTGCTCCGAGCCAGGTTTCTGCTTCGGCAGCTTGTACATGCGGATCACTTCTTTGATGCGTATACAACTTGGTCTTGAATCCAACTGGCGAAGTTACGGTTGATGGAGATATCACAACTGAGGTCGGATTGGAGGATGCTTCGGCATTATCAAAAGACGCACCTCTTCCGACTGTACCTTTTTTCTTTAACGAGGCCTTACTTTGACGGTTGCCCATCAACGATTCTGGAGCCATGTTTGTCCTCAGCCCTTCCTTATTCTTTTTCATGATAGACACCTCTGACAACCTGCACAAGACACAATTGTGGGCGTTAAAAGTTAACTAATCACTTTTTAATCAAACCATGCCCAAACTCAGTATATTTCCTACTAGGAAATTCCTACTCCATCTTTCGTTTTACTAACCTTTGACTCGCAGTACTAACGTCAGCTGTTTTTACAATGGTACCACCACCCGAGGTCTGTTCAGCTTCCTCCATCTTGTCTTCCACGCGGTTTCTCACAACTTGTTTCCTCTTATTATTATTCTTCTTTCTTCGAACTCTTCTGCGGTCTCTTTTCTTCTGGAGCAAGTAGTCCTCTCTGGCTTGGGCAACACCTGTTGAGTCAGGTGCCACTTCTTGCTCCCCCGACATGTCCATCATGGACATGGTGGTAACGACGGCGGCGTCACTCACTGGGCTCTCATCTGTCGTTTTCACGTTGTCATCGAGACTTTTCAAAGTCTCCGTCTCTTGTTCCGTCTGCCGTTCCGCGTGAAGATTATGACCATCTGACTCATCTTCAAGATTGTCGGCAGATTTCCTGCCGGTGAAAATGCTCCATCTGACAAACCAAACAAAAATTATGTTGAGATTAACAAACATGCTAAAAAACCTGAAAACCTTCAGTATTTCACGACAGAAGTGTCTAATTTAATTCTGTTCGAATAGTTAATTTCGACAAACGTTTGTCGAAACTTACAAAAACATCTGGGGACACCGATGACTGCTTATTTTAAGATTCCTCCAATTCCTCCAAGGGCTCCTCACATGCTAACTGGATAGATCTTCTTGCGACATCGTAAAACCACTTCAGTTCAGGGAGATAAGATGACGTCTCAAGGCTCGGATTCCCGTCGTTTGGAAACTCAATTAATGTTTACTTCCAGCTCCGTCGCCGCAACGACTATGGAACAGGTGATCGGCTGACAACGGACCTAATGCACTGAAACACGCAGTAAACAAAATTTTTGCAAAAATTAGTAATTACATACCTAAAGTGTCACAAAAATTCCTTCAACGATTTTCAAAACAAAAGATTAGAACAGAACTCCTGCTGATCGTTTCAAGGGATCACCACCTGCTCGACTAGATAAGCTAGAACTCGAATGCAAAAAAGCTCCAATTTTTCTCTCTAATACGATCCCAATAAACTTCACAACTCGTAGTGTTTCCCTATTACAAAATCTAGACGAATGTGAAACACCTGTGTTCTGGGCAAAGAATTTTGCAAAATATTGTCAGACTTGAATGCAACAAGCTAGTCGCGAAAGCTGAAATGTACAGACGTACCTCCACACACACAATCAACGATGCAGACTTCACATATCGTCACCAAAAACACCCAAGACTCTGAATTTGACTTATTCCGCGTGACCAAGTCCGAAGTCCGATCAACTATTCAACAGATGTTTCTTGAAAAGGGGGAATTTCTCTCATTTAAAAACACACTCTCATTTGTAAACTGTCGAATCTAAACGATTCTATTGGTAACCGGTTCCAAATAATAAAAGATGAATGACTATTTATTCTGAGCTGCGTATTGAGTTTAAACAATTAATTTCCATTGCAATCGACGGCAGACTAGATAGAAAAACATCGGCGATTGCAAACGGCGGCGTAGAAGCCTCAAAATTACCAAAAAAGTACTAAAACTGCCGAAAAATTCACGATTATCACGTAGAACATAATTGATGCTAATATTTAATTGTTTTGTTATTACGCTACTCAAAAACTAAAGAGGGGAGAAAGAAAAGTACGTTGAGGCGCTGAGAGACAAGCTAAAATAGCTTTAAAAGCTAAAAATAATAGTAAAATACCTTGCTAGAAGAGCTACGGTTAATAATTGCACTCAAATCCCAATTAAAGTTGACTGGACACGATTACTGTTCACTAAAGAGAGTTCTAATAGCTCACACCACACACGGAATCGTCGTCGTCTGAGACGACTCGTCTGTCTGTCTACCAGTCACTCTAATAAGACATGAGCTGATTGCGTACCCAACAAAATTCTTGACGTATTCCCAGCCTCTGCCGGAGCCAACCTGTCTGTTGTCTGTCGAATGGTTTCCCTAAAAACTCCCCGCAAAAGTGGGTTTCTCGCAGGAAATAGTGTGCTGCAAATACACTAGTAATGAAGTCTCATTCTGTTACATTCGTCGCGACAAAAACAATGTACATAAAAAATGGTGTTTTTGTGTGTACCAGTAAAACACTTGACACTTGATTGATCAAATCTACTTACGTACTTTGTATTGAGTTGATTGAATTGATGTTGCTTCGCATTCAAACAAGGATGACTTTCTATTGTGATTGTAGTCGACGATTTGGTTATCTTGAGTTATTGCGTATTTTATGGAAATTGACTAGGTAGGGAAATTGACTTGATCGAGCAATGCAGTCGCACTGTACCTTTGGCGCTGTGAGAAGACCGTGTGTGTACTGTCAATATAGTTCTTTAGCTCATACAAAACTCACGCCGGGCACAAGCAGCTCATTGGTTACCTTAATTCATGTTACAATTTTTCATTTATCACGTGATCCAATGATGAGGTAATGAACCAATGAGCTGCTTGTGCCCGGCCTTAGTTTTGTACGAACTTAAGAACTACATTGACAGTATTTAAGCATGCAGCTACTACGAAACCTTCACTGGAGTACTGGTGTTTTGGTTGTGAAAGTCATACAGCCGGCCTCCCGCCATCGACAAGCTGAGTCGCAAACTTCTTTTTAGCACGTCACCTAATTCATACTAGCCAAGTATGTGAATCAGATTGCTCTTGGTGGAAGCCAGCAGGCTTTATGACTTTCAGAACGAAAAGCTCAGTACGAATGAAAAAGAAGAATTCCGTCGATGCCGTGTTCACTCCACCCCAGACAAGAGGGGTGACCTGACTTTGTTTATCAATGGCATTCGAGGAAATCTGGAATTTCTTATGATTTGCATCGGTATACATTTAACGTGGTAAACGTGAATACCTTTTCGTGCACAAAACTGCAACAATCTTAGTAACTTTCTCCGTATTTAAATGATTACGTAAGTAGCCTATATATATTTAGCTGGGATGTTGTGTGGCTTGAAACTGGTGGAAATTAAAGAAACTGGAAATCACTTTGGGGATTAAATATCGACTATAAGTTTCAGTTTTTTGGTTGCAGCCGACAGGTGAAGAGAGTAGGGAATGGAGACGCGTCACCAAACTTTGGAAGAGAGAACGACCTTGGTGGAAACTTCAAGTAAAAATTCATTTCGAAATTGGCCTGCGCCCAAAAATACGTTTTCTGAACCTCTCATTTCGCCGAGAAGTGAGAACGCGGAGAACTACGCCTCATCCTCACAAGAATCAGTAGGCGAGTACTTGGAGGGGATGGAGGAGACAAGCTTTGGTCTCACATCGAGTGTAGAAAACTGTGAAGTTCCCTGTCAAAAGGGATCAAATGGAGAAGAATTAGCAAACTTTCTGAACAATTCAAACCTGGACAAGTTGAGCGTCAACGATCTGGACTGCGTTGTCCTCGTGCTTCAACGCCAACGGGAACTGAAGGCGGCTCAAGATCAAGTGTGGAATCGCCAAGTAACGGTCAATTTCTTGGAACAGCTGAGCAGTATCAAGAGGGCCAATACTGAGGTGGATCTCATTCAAAATGACTTGCACAAGTTGAGCACTGAAGCGGAGAGAGTGGACGTTGTCACTCCATCTGGATCAAGTTCATATTCTTATGTATTTTCTAATGGAGACGTTGGACTTGTTTCGGAGGCAGCCCAAAGATCATTTTCAGTTCGCAATCAGCGGATGGAGAACCATTTTGAGGAGCTCACGCAACTCTACTTCTCCACCAGGAACTCTGCTGAGGCTGAGAATTCGGAGTCCTTGAACGAATTCGGCTCAATCATGTCCCACGTGACGCAGTACAACGGATTGAAGACATTGGCTACACTGCGCTACGTTGCAGAAGATGTCTCATCTCTATGGCAACTTGGCAACCATCGATGAGCAGTCTTCATCAGCCTTCGGCAATTGTGACGAGCATTGCTTTTGACAAGGACTCCGAGTTCTTTGCGATTGCTGGCGTCACAAACAAGATCAAGTTGTTCGAATACGTGAGCATGATCGGAACTCCGGAAAGGATGGTGTGGAACTCCAAAGCGGAACTGAACGTCCACTCGCCGATGAGTTGTGTGGCATGGAATGGTTTTTACAAGAATCGACTGGCGAGTGCGGATTACAGCGGGTATGTCACGCTTTGGGATGCCTGTGTTGGTGAACGGATTCGGTAAGCGATTATTGACAGGAAGCAGTAATTTTTTATTCTAGTACGCGTTAAACGCGTATTTAATTAATTCGTATGGGTATTTTTTATTTGTGCTTTGCAGAG
>JAHZMW010003777.1:0-19103 GCA_027743745.1 Alloscopus bannaensis
CGCACAGCTTTTGTAGAGATAGCCGCAGTGCAGCAGTACATAACGTACTGAACGTGCGGTAGTGAGGTTGCGGGATCGAGTCCTGCTAGATGGGTGAACTTTTTGTTTTGCTTTGTATCATTTTTGATAAATACGGAAAAGTGCACTGGCCGACATACATTATAGAGTTTAAAATTCTTTATTATCAAACCATTTCCTTGCTTCAGTGCTCATTCGTTTGATCCCAGCATGTTGTCGCACACGAATTAGAAAAACGTTTTAAGTCTTCAAAAATATTTACTACGCCACCTTAGGGCATTATGTAACTGATTTTATGGATTGTACTCACCGCTAGATTGTCTCATTCAGTCGTCCAGTTCAGGTCTGGAGACAACGTCCATCATTCATTATGTACCAACAACGTGGAAACAATTTATCAATCATCTCAAAATACATTCACTCCCATTCTAATGCTGTATTCTGTTGTTCGGAGTAAGAGAGAAGACAACCACTGTTGTAAATCCATCAGTGTTAATGGACCCGTGTATACCGGGTTGAAACCGTGAGTAAATCACAGGCACATTTATAATTTTCACATCCGCTCTCTTTCCAGAGCCCGGATGTTGGCATGCCGTGTGCGTCCGGAATTTTTCATGGAAATCCTTTCAGACAAAACCAGTGCGCCTCAACACTTAGCCTGTGAGAACAAGATATTTTCACCTTATTTTCCTACTTGGTTCACCTTTCATCAGTTCCATCGTACACAAAAGCAACAATATAGTAAACAGAGGAATTTATGTGTTTTCGCTCACCATGCGAAGCGTGCTTAGTGAGTGATGCAACCTTTGACCAAAAACCACGCAAAAGTTCAGATAAATAAACTCCACTTATCACACACAACTCCTCATCTCTACTCTCCCCGCAATTTCCATACGCTTTCATACGAAAATCCCTTTCTTATAATTCTTTAATGGATTCCTAGGGTGAATCTTCTTTGATTCAAATGTAGCGATTCCATATTTCATCGTCAGACTTATTTTGCCTTTTACCTTTACCTTTTTCGATCATCACGTCCACGTCAGCCACTTTTCCTTGTGTTTACATTCACGAAAAGAACTCAAAGTACAATACATTAGACACACACATATACACACCCGGCTATTTGTTACTTTCCTCTCTCCTTTTGTTCAGCGTTGTTGCATTAGCATTCGCTCATTCACGTCAGTCAGTGCAGTTTCAAACGTTGTTTTTTCTTGTAGATTTTTCCTGACTCTCTTTGGGTAAAGAATTATGGTGAGTTGTTGTGAGCTGAGTTGCCAGCAGTAAGCAATTTATTTTATTTCATCTGTGTTTGCGTATACGGACATGTGCATTATAATGACTTTGTGAAAAGGGGCGAGTCGCAACTCATCATTTTTGTCACTTTAAAAGCTTGTAAGCAATCTTGTAAACATAATATTGTGTCTAGTATAATATGGCGTTCTTTTATAAGTATCATTTGCATAGCTTACATATACCTAAATAATAAACATTTAGATTTACCAGAGGAAGAGACAAGAAGAGTACGTACCGTCCTGTTAACAAAGAGTTTTCAACAAGAAATATCATACCGATTTTACTACCGCTGCTTCTCCCATCATCAATGTCAACCGTTACTGTACACATTGTTCATCTTATTTGATATAGGAACATATATCCTTCTTACTCCCTGCTCCTATGTGGCTGTCAACAAATTATAATTGTCAGGTTTACATTTGCTATGAATAAAAAGATTACGAATTTTTAGGAGTATTTTCTCTCAAGTGCAAAGCAAACAGTCTTGAAATTCGTCGTGAGAAATGGGGAAATTCACAAAATACACCTTATAATGACTATATACGAGTGAGTTATTCCAAAATATAAGAAATCGTGCAACCATAAAACGAAAAAACACACACCTATACTTTCTTCCCGTTGTGCTAAAAACGATGGGATAGTGTACACCGAAATTTCGAAATACTATATAGAATAAAGAGTTCTATTTGTTACACAACCGTTCTATTTGTTACTTGTAATTTCTCTATTTTTTCTGGCAAGGGAGAATAAAAGAAAAACTCACTTCCTCACACGAGTCAACCCACCCCACCACAATTTTTGATTTGCCAATAGGTGCACACGTTGCTGAACAGCACGCCATTTCAGTCCAATTCCTCATTCTCAACCATACATTCAGAGCCTGGCCCCTGCCCACTTTTCCTCGTGTCTACAACATTTGCATATTATGCTCTGTTACTTGTAAAAATGTGGCGTGCAATAATGGAAGACGGGAAGTTGTCTGGATACAGTTTGCAAATTATATTCTTATATCCCACTCGTACATGTCTTGTCTCTCTTGGAATAATTATGGATGGTATGCCGCACTCCAACTCACAACCATCATATTCTGATAGACATGTTCATATCGTAGGATTATGTAACATTTTTATTTGTGCGTTGCGTATGTGGAAGCTCATTCGTCATTCCCGGTTGCATGAAGGATTAAGTGGAGACCTATTCGTTTATGTACTTTTGTTTCTGTGCAGTCGCGGAAGCCGTTTTTTCTATTCCCTCTGTTTTGACCGAAGAAGGGCCATGTTCCTCTTCAATTTCACTCTCCCATTAGTGTTGTTGATTGATACGCGTAATAAAAACACACCTTTTTATTCATACCTTTCTCTGCACCCCGTCACCATTCAAATCCAAAGACCTATGAATCATTTACTCACAGAATGACTGTAGGGGTGGTGAGTTATGACCACACACACATTTCATACTTAAATATTGGGTATGCAATGAATGTGTTCATAAAATAGTAAAAATGTTTGATTGTTACACGTACAATGTGTTTGTTTAAAGAATATGATATACCAACATCATAAACAACTTTTAAGGACAAGTTGCACACGCTCTTGCTTTATGGATTGTATGAAACAAAAAATATTTATTTGTTTCTCCTGTGTTATGCAATCCTAAATTATACCTTCTCCTATTGTACCTGTTCGAATGAATGCAGTGTACTGAGGCTCACGATTTTATAAAGATTTCTAGCTGATTGCATTTCGTTCAAGTTCTACGAGGTGTTTTATATGGTTATTCGCATACATTATGACGCGACGTGATGTAGATAGTATTTGACTAGAAAACAATCTTCTTGTTTTCTGTTTAGTTGCACACATGTGTAACAGCAGTAGCCGGTCAGACGACCGTATCAATTGCTCAGAGTGACTGGCGGCTATTTTTTCCCATGGTTGTCACTTTACAGTCAACTATGAAGTTTGCACGAATGTATGAATACTATATGTGTAGGCAAGCAGACTTTTCTATAAAGTTTTGTGACAGCTACATGTAATTTCTGTTTTATGGCAAGCAAAAGGAAAACAAAAGGGTGGAAGTATGATGTCACAATGTCAAGACTGTATTTGATATTTGTCTGCGTTAAATGTTCGAATGCATAGGGCTCATACAATACATAACTGGCGACAACAGAGAGGCGATGGATGAAGGGGAGAAGTAATTGTTAAATCAATAAATTACAGAGTCATCGGTATAAGAAAATTGATTCTCGCCCCTACCCACATCATTCAATTTTTACAAGCACTACCAGTGATATTTTGATAGGAGAAAATTTTGTCGGAAAAACTTGTATTTTATAGGTGTTTCCTTTCAATTTGACAGGTGGAAATAAAATTAGAGAAGTTGCCGACTGTTTTACAGAATAACTGTGGCGTGGACTTTAGAAACTCAATTTTCATAAATATGCATACACATCGCGAAATTGAATGCGTGCACAATTTATACTCAAAAATACAACTTTGCTATAAACAGAGAAAAGGAGTATCTCCTGATAAATTGCTGCTATCGTACAACACTACCCCACCACCATCATTACAAATACTAATTTAGTCTTTTAAAATAGAAAAAAAATACTAAACTAAACATACCTCAATATTGAATAATATTATGTCGACTTCTTTTTTCTCCTACACATTTATCACTCAGCCATCATTACTCTATTCCAGCAGGGTTTCCTCCCTCCCACCTCTGCAAGAATGAGAAAATGGAAGAAAGATGAAAGCATGATGATCCAGCAGTATTTTTTTCTTCTTCTAGCTCTCCAACTAAAAAAAACTTTACAGAGCTTAACATATGTTCGTTTTCATAGCATAGTGAGCTAATTCACCTTTCGTTTTTGAAACCATGTCATCATCATCACCAAACAAGAGCTGCTGAAACTCTGCCTTGTAATGAGCCTAGTTAGATTATACAAAGAATCTTCCATATAAAAATATCCATTAGATGTTTCTCTTCCCTGCTGTACATGAGACAGCGTCGTTTGCGCAGAGCATCTCCAGAGCATTGTGGTTTATCTATTATATCGTTGCTGGATTCCGAACAAAAATGGTTTCTTCTCCCGTAATTTCCTTCGTTAAGCGAAGATATTAACCAACGTGCGTACGTACCTGCAGAGAGCAGTCTGGCCAAGCTTCTATTAGAATCATGGAGAGAACCAGAGATAATACAGCAATGATGCATATATGACGACGATTACAGGAGGGGAAAACGAAGAAAATAACATCTCTACACCCTCTCCTTGTACTGAATGTTGTAATCTCTGCATACTTTTTAGTCGGCTCGTCTACCAACTTGGGTGGTCTCCTTCGACAGATTTCTTTTTTTTTCTTTGGGGTGCAAGCAATGCTTTGATGATGATGATGTGAATACGCGTAGTATCTCTGACGCTGGAAGTCTGAGAAATACATGCTCCGAGAAAACTTTGCTCATTTACTTGTCTCATGATGTCTCTTATAACCCAACTATGGATCGAGTGGTGAAGCGTTATGTAATGTGAAATATGAATGAAAAAAGAATGAAGAAACAAGTAGAACTTTTTTTAAAAATTGTCCGTTTTACATGCATATAAAATTTGGAGATCATTCAGTGTGATGTTGAGTGCCCTCTTGGCACAGAATTTCGACAGTGAATCGTTTACCCAAAACTTGGCATCCGTACAATTTTTTGAAAAATTCAGCAAAATTCATTCCCAAATAATCTCATGAATACGAAACGAAAGATGAAGCAGAGATATTGCTAATGAGTCTCAACTAAGGCTAGTCAGCTGCCATAATTACATGTTGTGTATGCACCAAACAAGATTTCAATCATCTCTCAAACGATTGCGACCGAGCTAGTCCTTATAATCATCATTATCGTTTACCATCTCCGTCATTAGCCTCATCATTTCATGTCGAGAAGGATCACACGAAACGTTCAAACTAGTTCAAGGGAAAAAGTAAAACTGGAAGCTTGTGTGAAAAATGTAAAGTGACTGACTACATTAATACAGAATCACACACACGCACTGTCGAATGCAAGGTGCGATTTCGAGTTTTTCTGGATTTTTAGACGAATTTCATATATTTTAAGAAAAATCGAAAGGGAGCTGGAAACAGAGTAATTCTGGAATTTTTTTACACATGCGGAGACTGGAACTACGATTACTCTCGAATTAAAAATGTCTATTGACGGAAAATTGAGTGTGCATCGTCACATTCAATTTTCATTCGAAATTCAATACGATGACATTACAGAATGTTTTCCTTCTCTTAAATTTCAAGCATGGCAAACCTTGTTGAACGGGTGTTGGAAATTGCATACGCAAGAGACACAAGGGGAAATGTGTAAATACTTGTGTTTTACGTGTGTGTCGTCTTTTTGTTTGAAAGTGAAGGAGATACAAGAGGAAAAGGACCACCTGTCACTCAGCCGTCCGTGTCGGTCGGGAAATCAAGAGGTTACAAAATAAAAGAGGCATGAATTTCATCGTAATATCATATTCGTGATGATGATTCGATTGACTTGTGTTTTTTATTCGTCTCTCCCCATTCTTCTCCACTTTGCCATTCCCCCAAAGAGGATACTAGTGAGAAGAAAAAAGTAGTATACCTTTTGATAATGTGATGTTTGCCGCAAGCGAGTTTTTTTTTATTTCTTTATGAATATGAGGACGTTAGCTTGTTACATTGCACTTCACACAACATAACAATGGAAATAAAACAGCTCTTTTGACTGCAAATATAAAACATGAAAACAAACCAACTTTTTCATCTTCCCTCAACCAGCTTGCCTGACTTGTCTCGCTGGATGAATTACAATTGATGTAAGAGAAACATAGTTTAGCCTTGTTGAAATGATAGCAAATGTGAGTTGAGTGTTCATAAAAAACTTGGAGGGTAAGCTATAGTAAAATGTATATATATTTATATGGATATATTTTTTGTCTTCCATCTTGTTAGTGAGAAAAATCCAGTTTTTCTGATCCAGTCTTTTGAAATTTGGTATTTCAAAGATTAGTTTGTGCGAATGTAACCAAGCTTTTGAAGCCGCTCTTGGTCTCGATCTCAATTTTTGAGAGTGCAGTGCGAAATATTTAGTGGATAGAAGCGATTAGTATGAAACGAGAGAGGATCGCCTTGTTAACAAGGTGTGTGGCACGTTTGTGAAGCGAAACAAAAGTGGTTCGGTGAGAAGTAATAATCCTATTCGCCTTGACTCCATCGCATTTCATTATTTCTTGAGTTTTATTGCTCTTTCTTCAATTTGTTTGCTGAAGACACTATCTATCGTTGATTGTTTGTTTCTGGTTTTTCTCACTTCGAATCTGAAGTGAATGTCGTAAGTGTGATGTTTCGTGACATAGCGCATACGGCAAGTATACCATAGTATTTTGTGCGCCTCGCTATAATTCTTTAGTAAATTAATTATTGTTGATCACATTTTAATATTTCTCTACATTGTGAGTGTGTGTGCAATATTTTATCCAAGATAGATTCGAAGCGCATATAGTACAATAGCCGTCATTGTTGCCGTTTCCCCTTGGAAGTCACCTCATAATTAGACAGCAATCAGCGAAATGTCATGTGTGGTAACGTTACCCCGCAATTAAGCATTTATTCACTTTTGTCAACAGGTACGTATTCGTACATTGATTACAGGCCATCGTAGTTGATACTCGTATGTTACGCTAATTACAGGCTTAATTATCCCTCACGTAAAAAAGTTTGCGGAGATAATATACCATAACTCGTGACTCTTGTTCAATTTTTCAAGCGACCTGAACACACATCCACAACCAGCTCTAATGGGTGCAAGAAAACAAATGTCTAAGCACAATGAAATAGGCAACCACTAACGACAACTACCCATCGCCGTCATCCTTCCTTCTTCAGCATCGTATTTCTCATTCGTGTCTCGCATTGTTTATCACTGTCAGAGGAGAGGAGGTGGAATTATTAATAATGTGTGTCATGCCTGAGTGCTAATGAAAAGCTAACAGTTATAAAGCATATGCGGAGTAGTACGAGTGCGTTGATATATGGATGAAAATTGGTAGACTAGTATTTGCTTGGAAAGTATACATCTTCTTCTCAAATCGAAAAGTTAATTTACAGGGAGTGAAGACGAACAGAAACATGTGTTGATAAAATTGAATTGTGTTTTCCTCCGTACACACTTGTCTTCCCTTGCAATTCATCAACATTTTTGGCGAAAGAGGAGAGATGTGGGGAGATGATAATATCATGTGTGATGGAAGCTTGAAAAAATCGCGATAGAGCCATTATTTTTTGTGCTCAAACACCATATAAAATGAGCAAGAGAACACTGTTGTCGTCCTCTGCAGTATTTGAAGAGGTCATTTATAACTCATAATAACCAAACAGTTGGTCGTCATCATCGACGACGAAATCTCATAAAAATGAGTTGGATCTTTATCCCTATAATTATGAATTAATTAGTTAGCTGTCATAAATGTATGAAAATTGAACAACGTTCACCACCAAATCAAAGTAAACTACGCAGATACACCACTCTTGACTTATACACACTGCATGCCGTTTATGTGGCATTCCTCCTTTAATTTCAATGAATTTGTGCAAGAGAAAATCTCCTCTTATAGGAAATTGATATTGGCTTCATGCTCAAAGACCCTGTAATCTCCACCGAGAATTCGATGATAACACCAGAAGAATTGTAATGAATTCTCGGAAAGGAAAGTGGATAACGTGCCGTGGTGGCGGAGAGTCGACTGGATGAAACTGAGATGAAGTGGATTGGATTGGATTGGATCGGAATCACATTACATTTCGTGGAGTCATTCAAGCAGGAGGTAAGCATTTAGCGGAGTTGTGCAATCCTCCGAATTTGAACGCGTGAACATCTTCACACTACATTTAATATATAAATGGTACTTCACTACTATACACACATAAAACAGGGAAAGCCTACGCGAATATTTCCTGATTTTGCTTCGATTCAGCATTCACGTGTCTCCCTTCCGTTCCAATTCGCTTACACATCACATTCATAAAATCCCATAAAATAGTGGCCATTCCACCACTCCATTTTCTAACGGAAAGAAAATCCACTCTCACTTCGTTTCCATTTTTTCTGTCTTCTTCACTTTGGTAATACAAACATTCTCTTTCTTAAGTGTATTTAAGTGATAATGATATAGGGATGCAAAAAAAACTGTATAAAGCACACCATTGGATGAATTAGGAACACGAACAACGTCAGCAGAAGAGCACAGACAATCTCCTCACACCGAAAGAGATAACACATTCCGTATCATTGGCTTTTTTCCCTTTGGTCGATGCATGATTTCATTACATTATCACATCATTTTAGGGTAATACGGGGAAAAGGCAATTTATATCGTATAAAAATAGGGCCATTTGAAGCAGGAATGAGAATTACATGGAATGTTGCCGGGACAAGAGAGGATAGGGTGAGCAGAGAACGTATAAAATCTATAAGCTAAATAAACTCGGCGTGTTTCGTGCTTGCTTTTCCAGGAAAAATATGGGAGTTGATTCGCCCGGGTGTCCGGAGACTGAAGAGAGCTAATAAAGCCAAATGAAATAGTTTCTATTGGAATTTCAAACCAAATCTCTATTTTCTCTTTCAGTAGAAGCCATCCAAACACATAACAATATGGACCCACCCTTCCGCTCGAGAAAAAAATGCGTACCCACTCCAACACTGTTCTAAATGTGGCTCATGGCTTGTTCACCTCACGGCATATAGTGAAAACAGTCATGATCTCATGATTGCTCACGGCTCACACAACACCATATACCTCTCTGAAACATTTGGCTTGACTCTTTCTCTCTTTACATTTATTTCACTCGAATGAGTGGATCGATTCTGGGGAAAATTGTAATTCTCTCTTGCACACAAACATCAGACACATGCCTACGTATTTTTTCTCTCTCACCTAACACAGTCAACACCTCGCTTGGTGAGAGTGAATCACGTAAAAAAGAGCAACTTCCATGACTGGCTGATACCTGATAGCCATGTCATGGCAAATGGAAATGTGAAGGGCGTAATGGGAAAATAGGATAGATTAATAGTTTTTCCTCTCTCTCTCTGTCTCCTCTCTCCGGTGTGACTCCTACAGCAATATCCTGTTGAAATGAGTTGAGGTAGAGTGAAATAACGGAGAGCCATAGATTTCTTCCTCGCCCACAACGCACAGGTCAGGTTGTGCTAATATAGATGATAAAGTTAATTTAATTGAGGCCAATTCCCTGCGAAAAAATCCATGAACTCGATCCACGCAACGAAGAGAGGAACGGAAGATTGCGGAAAATGAATTAAAGGACGATATATGGACGGAAAAGGTTTGGAGAGAATTTCCACGAAGTAGTTTCACCTTATATGTAACCTCAGTTCGCATGTCATCTTGCAATACACAGAGCTACAAAAAGAAGATGACTGAGCATGAAAAAATCTTGAACTGAATGCGAGTAAATGTTGAATGTGCAGAGTGTGAAACGTGTGTGGATTTTGTTTTCAAAGACAGAGAAAATGAAGTGTTACTCTGTGTGAATGATGATGATGACTCTCTGGTGGGAAGAGGGAAATGTTTAGTCAAGCGACTGGAATGCGTGGAATGCAATTTTCTCCATGAATTAAGTTTCCACTGACAGACAGCCGTATCACGAGAGCATCCAAATGGAGAAAGGGCGAGGGGAATGACAAGACGAGGAGTGAGCAACAGAGACACACGCACACAAGAGTGAGTGGAGAGAGCAAAGTGAAAAGTCGTCGTGGCAGGGAAAAGCTTGTGGACTTGTCTGACTTCAGCTGGGGAAAATGAGTGGTACCAGACACTGCATAGATTGAAAAGAATTCATCTCAATGCAACCCCTTTCCCTTTCTCCCGGTGATAAACAAAAGTTTAGGGAGCTTATTAATAGGAGATGATGAACACCAAAGAGTTATGTATATACACGAAAACCATAATCTTTGGATGAACACAAGGCAAGGCATGGATGTAAATTGAAAGTAATTGTTTAAATTGATTTGAATGACTTTTGCTGCTACCCTCACTTTTCCTAAAACAGTAGAAATACGTCAACAGATTATTTAAGATGTGAGGAGAATACTTCTTGAAACGAATGATGCACGATACCCGTTATTCTATTAGATATGTATAATCTTGTAATTCATCATAATTATCATCACATTACTATTAAATGTGATATGTGATTTACTTCATTGTCAGATTTGAGTAACTCAGTAATTGTACGCTCTGAAAATGACATCTCTTCCATCTTTGTCGGCATCGATGTTATTGAGAAAAGTGTCATGTTATCATCTCATTCAAAATTATTCACTATATATATGTCATCGTCTACTACTTTGGAAATACGCATTTTTTGTAGTTTGTTCCAGTACAGATTTGAATTGAGGCATATTAGCAGCTTTTCTGGGCCACGTATGAACACCACTCAGATTGCAACAAACAATGACGAAGAGGGGATGTGTGACGGTGACAAATCTCTGAATGCGATGTAATGCTCATTGTGGAATGTTTGATATATTTATCAGGAATACACGAGCTTGGTGAAAATGAACATTTTTTGTGTACAAGTTCCTCTCTGTAGTATATAGCTTTAAGAATGTACGTGAACAAACTTCTTATTTCATTCAGTTTGAAAAATTGATCCAATATTTGGTAATACGTGCTTGCTGTTGTGTGTAATGTGTAGCTTGTGTTGTGTGTAATGTGGATTGCTCATGTCATTGTTTACAGTTTTGTGTGCTAAATAATATGTTTTCGTACTCCAACCAGAGGGTCGAGCTTTTTCTGGTGGATATGTCTGTCAAGTGATATTAAATTTCAAAGGAACTTCATTTTAGACAATTCTTCAGGCAATTTGTCCCTTTTTACGGTTATTTCTTTGCCTTTCTATGAGCTTTGCAATAGAGCAACCATGCAATGCAGGATTTCAGCCAGAGAGACATGTAGAAAGCGAGACCATTACAAAAATTCCAGACGAAACCCTTGCGAAACAGAGAGGACATGTGCGTGACTGGGTCGGCTTTACATTGACATATTTAATTGCATTTTAAGCTTGACAACTGTGTAGAAAATTGGAGTAAGACAGCGAAGATGAGGGGAAATGTTTCGAAATTTTGCAAAAACAATACAAAACTCATGCTGGAGATGAGTGTTCAGTCCACTTTAGGATCGATTGTATATAAGCGTGCAACAACGAATAGTTACGGTTTTGTCGTTTTGCAGACTATTTTCGCAATACATAACCCATACATCAGAATGGTCAGAAAGTTTTAAAATAATTGGCCGAAATATGAGCTACAATACCGATGAATGCCATTCAAGCAAAAAAAATCCAACTTGTGACACGATTGGTAAAACCATAAAGTTAACGTATTAATAATCTATGTATATACTTACGTCGGTATCTCTAATTGTAATAAAAGTCAGTCATGCTGAAACAATTGTCAACCCGAATGAGATACTGTACTGTGCTATGATTTCTTTTCCATAATAATGATGTACAACAGAAAGCCATTTTAAACGACCAGTCCTCCACCCCTGCCCTGTCACATAAGCGTAAAAGCTAACGCTCATCTAGTTATACTTGTAATGCGATTAGTTATGCGTCTGCTGTTTGGAACTCACTTTTCTCCTGTTCCGTGTCATCAAGTTGACGTACGAAAATATCATTTGTGCACAAGGGTTTCTAAATCGAGATTGGCCCAAAACTTCTGGATCTTCTGGATGTAAAGCTAGTTTTTCTGGGAAGCCATTGGTTTCTTTAAAATGCCTCGTGATTATAAAAGATAATTAGCAGTAGTACGTCAGAAACTAGACTTATTGTCGATAACGGTGGACAGACATTCAGATAATTTATTATTTTGGTCTTGAGATAGAAAATAGTGTTCGGTTAGTCGTATATAGTTTGTTAGCAAACACAATTAAAATTAGGAATTCCCAAAAAATGAAACAAACCAAAAAATTGACAGTTGACTGCGTTGCCTTCAACAGCCTATAGCAAAGAAAAAATTCTTTCAACAAACAAATCGCTTATTGCTCTGATCCCTCAAAAAACAAAATTGTTCTCTCTCTTGCCTCTAAGCGTGTGGAATATCTTGCTGGAGTTAATTTTCTAAAAGTCAAGGTCTCCCTGATAATAAGTATTCCTTTTAAATACCTACAAGAATTTGACTCAAGCTAGTGTATTGCATATTATAACCACACGTACATTCTTATACGTCCCTTCAAAATTCGCCTGGAGGGTTGAGTTGAGAGGGAACCTAAAACGCAGCTCCTTTTCTTCCTTCCCTTAACCACTCACTCCACTCTCCACCACTCTTTCGTGCTCATGCTGCCTTGATGATGATTGGGGTAGCCAGCTATCCAGTAGGAAGATTATGCAATACGTCCTCTCGTACAGTGAATTGATCAGGAGGCTTTAACAGGCGCAGACCGTGGAGTCATTAGGGGATTGCTCCGTGAAACTTCCACTAGATATCCTTAGTTGTACCATTGCTCTCGTACGCTGTTTCGCAGTGAGCACACGTTACTTTTCTGCCAAAAAATAATATTCACTCAACCGCACACACTTATAACGTGCTTTTTACTAGTCATTGTAAGCACAGTCGATGTTTCGTAATCAAAGAGAAAGAGCACATCTACCAATTTGTTTTTGCACAGCACGGGCTCAAAGCAATAAAGTTATCCTCACCCAAAACCCTCGTCTAAATTCTTCGCAAAGCTCTCTCAGTTTGATAATATTATCGGTTTCTTTTACTTTCCGAAACCGACCATATATTGCGAAGGCACACATCAATTGAGAAGATACGGAGAAAACTAATCATATTCCCATCATCTTCATCTTTCACAATTCCTCATGATGGAACATTTGAGCTCGTGTGAGTTCAGCAAGTAGTAATAATAACGAACGTGCAGTTACACCACTGCTGCTGAAAACTAATATGAAAAAGGCGAGACGCAGATAGACACAAGTCGTGTCTTCTCCATCAATAACTTTGTATCAAATTATAACAGATTCCTTGATTTTTCTTCGAACAAGCATTACGGAAAGGGAAGAATAAGCGAAGAAGTCCGTGCCTGGTGGAGCCGTCATCAGTGCTCATTTTTTCTTGACATACGAGGTACATATGCAATTTCTTTCCAATATCGTCCCTCGTGTCATCAATAAAAGAAGTATTAGACATGTGTAACAGACAAAGACGCACTTAAGTCGGCTCTCCACTTTTTCATTAGACAGCTGCTCAAGCTGTAAAAAAAGTGAGCAGTAATCTTCTTTTTTTCCGATGGAGGAGAAAATTTCAGAGAAAATGTCCAAGTTCTCAGTTTGAGCAAAATTTGTAGATGATGTGTGCTCGGTGGTCACAGTTGTGTAAAAATTAGACATGAGCAATAAGAAAACGACCAATCTCAGTAGGACTGTCACACATGTCACTTCCTAATGTATGCGTTACGTATCATTTTGTGATAGGCTTGCCTTTTTACTACAGTGTCAAGAAAAATCGTAGATGTAGCAATAAAACGCGAACAGACCAACGCAAGCGTATGAGAACTACATAAGCCACTTTCAAGAAAATTGTATTCTGATTGAAAACAATCAGAATAGAAAAAAAATCATAGTTGTGGCTACTTTTTATTCGTTGTTTCACACAACGGGTATATTCGTATATGTTTGTAAACCGCAGAATTAGCCGACATGATGTGCCTTTACACATCTATATATTAATTCAATTCAATCGTAATTCTGGCGAGGTAATAAATTCTATGAAAGCGTATGAATCCTCTTTTGACAATCTGTTGTCTCCCTTGTGTAATTTCATTATCGTGGTTCCCGCAAACTGCATGCAATATAAGGTAGATTTCCACTGTATATTATATGTTTACAAACATAAGTACACATATCTGGTTATACCTTACCATGTCGATTTTGGTAGTTTTTTTTGCTGCTGGAAAAAATCCTGTGATCATAATGATGATCGTCGTGATCCAGTAATGGAAAGAGCAGATGTGAGAGTTTTTATTCGATGAAATCATGTTCACACTTTTTCTACCCTTTTTCCACACTCTATATCCTCCCCTAAAAGAACACATTATGTATTTTTGGCAGCGAGCGTCGCCCCACACCACCACCGTCGTCGTCATCGTCAAAGCTGTGTAATTTTTTGTCTACTTCTCATCCTCTTTGAACAGATTTGAGAGCTCCCACAATTTAGCAGTAGATACAACACCACTTTTCTCTCTCTCCTGTCCAACCAAAAATCATATAAACAGAGAGCAAAAAAAGAGATAGCTCCATGAATAGCGAGGCATATAAACATGTGTGTGTACCAAGAGAGAGAGAAAACAATTTATTTTTGTAAACGATGGGAAAAGTAAAAGTGTGCAACATTTGTGTCCTATTGTTGCAATTGCTACTGACTCAAATACAAGCGACAGCGTTTTTCGGGGATATACTAGAAAGGAAAAAAACTGTCTCGAAAATTGCTCTCTCGCCTATCGCACTCTCGAACAACAAAAATTCAATAGTCTTGTTCCTCTTTTATTACAGTTGGTGTCATCATTATCTGCGGGAAGGGAGGCAGATAGGAAACAAGAACATGCGTGATGTAGTAAATGCTTCAAAAAGTACAAGGTTGAATATTAGGAAAACGTGTGACCATTTCGTAACTAGGGATAAGACGTGTGAACGTGTGCAACACACATTGTCAGTGAGACCCGTATATAATAACTACGAAATAGTGAGACGATGCCACCGCTGCACATTGCAGTTGCCCAGTCCGTCCCCTTACCCATAAATAGAATCAAATATAAAAAGTGATTTAGATTTCCAATGGACGCGGACGCATCCTACACCGGTAGTATTAACTGAGGGTTATATTTATTTCCCATGTGGATTTGTGAAGCTTTTGAAACCGGTGACTCAGATTATTCAAATGCTGTCGCTTTGATAAAAGTGTAAATTATTATATGGTATTATTGAAGAGAGTGAACGGGAATTTTTACACTGTTTTGAAGCAAAATACATATTTTACAATGATCTTCAACACACGGATGTCGATAAAGAACGTTCGTATTTTACATAACCATAATTTTGCCGATTATTCTTTAATCCTCGGAGTGTGTGTGAAAGAGAAATGAGAAATTATGGGTTTCAAAATAATACCCTCAACACAAAGAGTGGATCGACTACAACATTATTGGTTACGGACTCCAATGCAATATTTTCAAACATTGTAAGCGGTACGTACTGTTACAAGGGAATCAGACAGGACAGAATGTTTACTATGTTGTCTTACCTTGCTTTATATATAACTATTTACCTTTAACAAGGAGATATACAAAATTGTTGTCCATACATTTAACGGCATTCAAATATAATTTAATTGCAAAACAATCAGCTACACGGGTATTTCTGATCGGCTTGACAAATTACAAAGAAAACACCTCTCAATATTTCCCTAGTCAGCCCAAGTGCATTTTTTGCTTGCCTTTGCTTCGACACGCTATGTATATGATATGAGCGTAATATTCTTAATGTTACATACCAAGAAAGGATTACTACTAGCATCTTTTACACAGTGTACAGCTTATGTGTGAACTCGCTTTCAGCACATTATTTGCCAGCCTTCCTCCAGTATAAATCAGCAAATCTGCGAGACAAGCAGAGTCAGTTTGAAAGAAGCAGGGATGCTGAAAACACAGATTTTTCTCACTTTGTCAAGCCCTAGCCCGTACACAAACAACACATAATATAGGGACAGTCAGCCATGTAGAAAAATCTATAAACTTGTAAAACACAAAGAAAGAAGAAAAATCGGCTTGTGATCTTCGTCCAAGTCGAGATTTCGTCTCTGCTCTTCTCTCACAAACAAAAATGTTCACAACAAGAATGAGTCCGCATAAAGAGAGGGATCAACGTGAAGTGTAACGACCTCAAAGATTGGTCATAGCCAAGTGGCAGAAGGCAGGCGGAACCGTGGGGAGGGCGGACTTGGCTGAAGCGTTGGGAGATATAATGTTTCTCTAAATCCGCACGATAAACTCTTGTCGACTCTCAATTTTCTCTTGGGTGCTCTTATCCTCTAAAGTTGTAATCCTCATGAAAATCCATGTGTATGCCTTCCATGAACCACACTTCTCCGATATAATACCTTCTACAAATCTATTCCCAGCGGACGTATCCCCACATTGCTGCAACATTTATAAAAAACGCACATCTCATCACACCACGACGATATCCTGACAACGTTGTAAGCACGTATATTATTTCCCCGAGTTGAAAACGTTGAGTTGTGAAACCGTCTCGGTGTTTGGTGCACCAACACGAATTTATTACGGATTACATATTACCACTACGGCTCTCTAGAGTGGATTACACACTACATGCCGTGCTACTCGCCATGTGTGTGGTGATGCCCAACCTTTTGACAATTGAGCTCAACTAGTCTCGTTCGTGTCTCTGCTTACGCCGCACATTTCCCTATGGATTAGGATAGTAAAACTAACTACCAGCAAAGCTCTCCCACAGCTACATTTCATATATTATATATACACCCTTTGAGCCAAGGCATAAACCATTATCTCCACACTTTTCTCATTCTCTCTCTCTCTACGAAAACGATGTTTGGTGTTGACTCTCTCTGTGGCTTTTCGTGCTCTCTTCACTAAACTCTAATATCGTGAAACACATGGACTCCTGAGAGTTATCATGCATATATATGCCTCTTAATAGCTCTCTAGCGCACACAATCATTTTGATGCATGTGTTGTGTGTTTGTGTAGGAAAGTAATGAAAACGGATATACCTAAACACACACATATTCTCTCTTCCCATTTTTACCATCACATCATCTCTCTCTCTTCTATTTTTCCATGTAATAATTCCATGCGAGAGTATATACAAAAGCTCAATAATTTTTACTGCCGTATCATATGCATGTTGAGTGTCTTCTCACAAAGCATAGCTTTTCCGCTCCGTTGCCGTTCTCTCTCCGTCCTCTCGTGTAAAAGGCTCGTTTTTTCTCTTTATTAGTTACAAAAATTACATTACACATTATGATACGATACCAACAACATCAGACCCATTAAAAAATTTCGAGAGAGAGATCCTAATTCTTCGTCTTTCTCTGATGGCTATGCCTTCAATAAAGAAGCTGAGTGCGTCTATGTGTGTGTGTTTAGGTTTTTTATTGTAACTGTGTGACTTGAACGTGTGCTTGCTTCCCTGTGCTTGTGTCGTCTTCAGTGAGACCAGAGTCCTTTTTTCTTGAGGTGGCCAAGTGTCTGTTATGTACGCACACACAAACCTGTACTGCTCTGTGCCGCACTCGCAATACACAAGGAGCATCATCAGTATAGGAGAAAATATCGATTAACTTCAATTACCAGTCATTATCATTAAGTATCACTGCAGAAGAGCTCATCCGGCCGGGCAACAAAGACGTCGAGTGTGAGTGAGTGAAGAATCACAACGAGTTGGTATACAAACAACTTTGCGCAATCCGTACAAAATACACATTTTACTCGAAGTAATCTTTGTGCTCGAATTCTGATTCTTGATGCACATCATTTTGTTTATTCATTGAGTGGATTGAAATGTGCAAAGTTTTGCATATATGAATCAAAATTGAAAGTTATTTGTGACTTTTCGCGGATTGGACTTGTGCAAACAGGAAAACATTGTCTGTTTTATTGTGAGCAAACATTTATTTGAAGAAACTGAGTGAAATTACCATCCCAGTTTATCAGCAAGTCTTGAATTTGTTGAAACGGAACTCAAGAGTTAAACGATGGATGTTTTTCTCTTTCCTATTCTTGAGTGTATAAATATTCTCTCATCATCAAATACAAGATTATCATCAACAGTTGAAGATAAAACTATATCATAATCATCGGCGCACACACAAACTCTTTTGGTCTGGTGGACTTGTTTATCTAAACCCGAAACGAAAAGATCCATCGAGTTGAATCGAGTCAAAGTGAAAAGGGAGACGGCAGAAGCATTAGCAATAAAAGTAATGTTTAATGATCCAATTATTCTTATTGTTATTGGTCAATATTGCTTGATGAGATAAGAGGAATGGAAAAGAACTAAAGTGACTTATCTAACTGAGAGTATAAAGTGTTCGTTTTCACTTTGTGTTGAGTTATACATAAACGAAATTGAAAAGACGAGTCAATCTTGGAAAAACGGGAATTTAGAAAAAAAATTGCAAAGCTGACGACAAGTGAGACGGAGTGTAAATTCGTTTCTAAAACCAACATCCATTATCGAAGACGATTACGAATTTTTTTCAACGACTGCCGCAGTCTTAGGAAAACGGGACAGTGATCACACACAACAACAATGGGTATCTCTATACTCACTAACTTTATACTCTGCTAGACTCTCTGCCATTATCATTATGGTTATTACCTTGTTTTACCGGACTTGTTTAGATGTGAAAAATGAGGTACACATAATGTATGTACATATGCAAACATTAGTATAAAATGTATTTTTTCCACTGTGCACTTTTTTACGCAAGCTAGTTAAGATTTTTTTGATACGAAGATGATATGGAATAATACGGACCATTACATTCCACTTTGTGGTTTTTTCTCTGTTCTCCCTTATCTCAGTTATATCAGACATGTTAATGGATAAAATTGGCTGGCTATCCAGCCGTTTTCGTCCGGCTAAAAACGGCTGGATGAAAACGATTACTGAGTGGATGAAAATGGATAAGTGGATAAAAAC
>JAHZMW010003778.1:0-10404 GCA_027743745.1 Alloscopus bannaensis
GACGGACAACCGATACAATCTTAATATACCTATGGCTGGCCGCCATAAATAAATGAAATCTGAAACGAGAAAATCGGAATGTGGTCTTTGTTGGTTAAATAGCATTTTGAATTCTTTGTGTTTTAGAGTTTCGAGTTGCACTGGTGCAGCTAGCAGTCACTAGCGACAAAAATAAGAATATTGAAAACGCTACAAAGTTGATAGAGGAGGCAGCCGGGAAGGGTGTGCAACTTGTTGCACTGCCAGAGTGCTTTAATTCGCCTTACGGAATCAGTAAGATTGAGCCATGATTAGTTTTTAAACTCGAAAGTAGAAAATTGCTGAAGGTTTAATGTTTGTTGTCATGCTTGTTTCTTAAAAAATGGGGCAAACTATGGTGCTGATACGTAACAACTTGAAATAATAATTGTTCATGCCGATCTGATTAGGTTTATGTCGCCACCGTTGCACCAGCAAGGGACACTACTGCATCTTACGTAGCGTGGGGTCATTCAATGGTTGTTAATCCATGGGGAAAAATCGTCGCTGAAGCGGAGGAGTCTCAAACTGTGGTATACGCGGACATTGGTAAGTCCAATTCAGCGGTTTTACTTAAAAATACAGTTTAATATTTATTACGCTTGGAAACCCACTTATCAATCTTAATTCCTAATGTTCACTAGACTTGGCGTACTTGAGGGAAGTCAGAAAGCAGATTCCCGTGTCAATGCAGAAGAGGGGAGATTTGTACGAAGTCATTTCCAAGTAATTCCAGTGGAGTACAAGCAGACTCCCAATTGATGTCTGAGCAACAATGTGCTAAAACTGTTCCTCCAATTCCTCTGCCTTACTATTGTGTTAAATGTAAAAGAATAAAATTACATAAATATATACATAAGGAATACGATCCTGGAAATAAATTGTGTATTGTATTTCTAACCACAATTGCATCATGACGCCGTTTATTGTGACACTTTGACGTTTATTTTGATAAAAGGGTAAAATCATAACCAATAAGTAATGGTTTGTTTGGTAAAGTAAAGATGTTTTTAAAAAATTACTCCATCAGAGAAACGCATACTGTTGCAATTGCTAGCATAAAGTTGGCTATGATCGTCTGCACGGTAGTCTCCCGTAGAACAAGTTGGACGGCGGGAACTGCGGCAGATGACATTCAGCAGATAGATGTGAAGGGCTGAAATATTTTGTTTGTGTATTTACAGTCGAGGAGCGTAGTCTCTTCAATACTCTCGTGAGTGAAGAAATAGTACAGTTGTAGTTAAATATCCGTGACTTGATATTTAAAACGTCATTTAAAGGATTTATTAAAAATGCGACGCGGAGTTGGAGTTGCAGCGGTGGCAAAGAAGAAAAATGCGGAGGAAAAGTACAAGGAGAAGACCTCGGAAATACAGGAGCACTCCGTTGAAGAAGTAAGCGACAAGTCACACCTTCCCTTTATTTTTTGGACATTAAACTTAATTGACATGCATTAAAATTTGAAGTGTTTGCTGTTGGTGGAGTAACTAATATTTTGCCACCATGATCTGTTGACAGTTACAGACGCAGTTAACTCAGCTGAGGAATAAACTGGAATGGTTTGCTGCAAAGCATCAGCACATCCTCAAACGGGATCCAATGTTTCGGCAGGAGTTCATTCAGATGTGCGCAGCGATTGGGGTTGATCCCTTGGCGTCTTCCAAAGGTGGTGACATTAATGTGATTTTAAGTTTAATGTACAATGAAGTTGGATGTCGTTTTGGTATAAGTAGAACATGTTGTAATCCTAGTCTCTCTTTCTTTTTGATTTTTGTAGGGTTTTGGACAGAGTTTCTTGGAGTCGGCACATTTTACTATCAGCTCGCCGTTCAAGCCATTGAAATCGTGTTGGCTGGTGCTACCTACCATGGTGGTGTGATGCGCCTTGAAGACTTGTGGAAGCAATTGGTTAACTCGAGGTCATCGTATCTTGAAGGAACTCAACTCTCCTGGTATTATAGCTAATTTTTTGCTGAATGCAATATCAGTTTTTATCTGGAATGCCTGCTTAGATGACTAATTTAACTGTTGATTGTTGACTAGTAATGATGTGATACAAGCTTTCGATATTTTGGACGTGATTGGAAAAAGCTGTGGCGTGATACGGACTGACACGAAGAACGTGGAGCACTCCCTTGTGTTTTGCGTCCCGGAGGAAATGAGTTTAGACAATACTACTGTCATTCAATGTATTGCGCAGACTGGGAGAGCGTTTTTTACTGTGGCTGAACTACAAGATAATCTAGGTGAGCACTCTTTCTCATTCGTCGTCATTATGATTGTAAATGTTGAGTTTGTGCAGTAATAACCGCAATTGGATGTATTTTTTTATTAGGTTGGCCTGAAATACGTGTTACATCAGCGATTGATAAACTGCTACGAGAATCCATAATATGGATAGATACTCCTCCCGGCTCAAAGAGTGGAAGTAGTGATGTGGTCACGCTCTACTGGTTTCCTGGCTTATTTTTTAATAATGTATAGTTCCGAGTATTTTTTGATAATCAAAAGTCAAACCTATATTTCCATTTTACCCGCTTATTTGTTTTACGGTCGTTCGGATAAATAGGCTTGGCTGACTTAGTTGTGATCATCGGCTGTAGTGATTGGCTTTTGGATATTATTGAGAAATCACGGTGTCCGACATCAGGATTTGTACTGTAGTTACCTATATTTGGTATTCATTTTCTAATCACTGTCCGATAATCGCGACTAAGCACACCATACCTACAAATAATATTATAATGAATAGAAAGAGTGATTGAAATATTTATGTAACCACGTTAGACAGTATTAAGTAATTAGTGTGCTGTAAATACCTGCACCGCTTGATGTATATGCAAATCGCTGCACATCTGATTGTAACAACATTTTGCCTTGTATATTCTTGAAAAACTTCAACGCGTAAAAACCAGATTAAATATTTTCATCGAAATCATGTGCTTTGTAAAATCTATTAATAAAAACAAAACCGGAAAATTTGATTTGCTCAAACTATTATTTATTCTATATTTTTTGCTTTTAAATGATATAAGGCATATTTGGTGCACTATTTAATCATTTTAACGACATAAGGTGAAGGATGTCATAAATCGGGCCGGATCAGAGTTCACAAGTCAAAGTGGTCTTTGTCTGTTAAAGCCAATCTGTGTATATCCTCAGGTGTGATGGGTCCATCTATTCATGAATGTATTCAATGTTTATTCAGGCACAATTATTCATTTAAAAAAATATTTTCAATCAATTTCATTCTAACCCATGGGAAACCAGTCCGAGTTCCCAGCATCCTTTCTTGCTGAGGCTATTGCTTGGCGGAGTGCAAATAAAACACTAACGCTCATACAAATTGGAGACTCGCCGGTAGCTGCAAGTTAGTTAAAGTTGAAGATTAGTACATGGTTCAAATCGTTGTATTGAATAAATTTAAGTACCTTTGGAAGAAAGAACACCAAACGGATTCGGAGCATTTTTCAGCATGGTAACCCGGAAATCCTCTGGAATGTCTGCTGGAAACGGAACTTTATACTCCTGCAAAAAATACACAAATTTCAGAAAGATTTCATAGCCAAGTGCCGATTATGTGTACAAACATTACCCAAGTCCCGTGGGTTAGAAGCTCGCCGTTATTTTTGTCGTACACTAGCTTTTCAGTAGTCCACAGTCCTAGACCCATTACAAACGCTCCTTCGATTTGTCCAATGTCCACCTATACTCGTAATAACCAAGTTTTAAAATAAACGATATTCCTACAAAGGATTTTATAACCCTGACAAGATGTACCTCTGGACTTAGGCTTTTACCAGCGTCTTCAACCAAGTCTGTTCGTACAATCTACGAAAAATCATTGCACAATAAAGTGTTACATTCGGTCACTTTTTACACATGAATTTTGTGACACAACAATTTCCGACTTTACTGATTAACGGACCTTGTACTCCCCTGTTAACAAATCACACTCCACCTCCGTCAAAGTTAATCCCCAAATATCGTAAGTTGAAACATCACCAAGTTTATCTCTGAAATAACATTTTAACAAGAGAAGCTGATTTAGCTGTTTTTAGTTGTCTAAATAAACTCTGTAATTTCTTACTGATGAAGTGCCGAAAGTTGGACTCCTTCCGTGTAGCAGGCGCTCACAATTTTCTCCCAAGGCTCATCCTTCATTTTTGCCTTCACTGGTGCCATTTTTGCCAACAAAATTTCACAAGCTTTCATCGCACTCTGCATTAAAGTACTTCAACAGTTTAATGAGATCCCTTGCAGCGTTCGAAAAAGCACATTATTGCAAGTATTTGTCGTAAGTACTAACGTGACACACGAGCTCACTCGTACAAGCAGCACCAGTGAGTCCTGCATTGGGAGACACGAGATTATTGGTTGGTTTCACTTTCACCTTATCCAAGGGAAGCTGGAGTGTGTGAGCTACAACCTGGGCTGCCTATTTAAAACATCGTTATCAGTAAAAAATTCGTTTTCCTGTGATGATTTTTATCCAGTATATTAAGTTGCTCGTAAATTGCATAAAAAATTGTAACCAAAGTTTGTGCTTACTTTAGTGTTGACCCCTTGTCCTATTTCAATTCCTGTCATATTTCAACCCACAAAAATATGCATTACCAGATTCTTCCAATGTATAGACATCAATTCTGAAAAATTCGATTGTCCATGCTAATGATAAAAAATATTATTTTTACCTCCATGAGTTATTGAAACTGTGCCATCAACGTGATACACAGAAACTAAAGTTGGATATTTGGTGTCGAAAAAATGCTGTGGGTATCTCATAGGCACAAAGGCCATGCCTCGTTTTTTCCACCGATTTGTCTAGGATTTGCAGAAGTCAATGCACAAATTATATACAGTATTAGCCTACCTTTACATAATTGGGTCAACCAGTACCTGATTAAAGTTGTCTATGAAGGCCTTGCGAGCATTGTAATCTGCGGAAGTCTTCAATTCTTGGATGATTTGGGGTAATGGATTATCCGTCTCAAGCTTCCCACCTGGAACTGCAAGTAAGGGATCACCTTTTTGCAAGAAGTTTGCAATTCTCACTTCCAGTGGATCCTGTTTAACAGCAAAGGCAATGTGCTCCAAAACATTTTCAATTGCAGCTATTCCTTGAGTACTTCCTGTACCAACAAAAACAACAAACTGAAGAACATAACTAACAATTCTAAATAACTGTAAATCCAATATAAGTTTTGAATACTCACTGACCTGGTGCTCGGCAGTAAGTATTCACTGGCGTATTTGTTAACGCTTGACCAGGTATCACTCGCCACCCATTGGCTCGATAGCAGCTAAAAATTAGTTAATCAGAGACAGTTTTACAACATGTATTTAAATAGTATACGTTACTGCACATTTTCCTGTCTCGTTAAAGTTTGTTTAACTAGTTTATAATTACTTCTGAAAATTAATCATTGCGAACAAGGAGGTGGCCTCATTCGGGATACATCCAGGATCGCAAAATATTTGCGCATTAAGACTCTGAATCCTCCCTGCATCATCAATGCTTGCCTGCAATTAAAAAGTTATGGGAGAGTGCATGCTGTCGTTCCCCAATAGCAAAAAGGTGGATAATCTATAAAAAAATCATCGTTTACTTCGTATTTAGTCAGGAATGGTTCTCGCTTCCCTATTAGACGCATGTTGGTCTCCAAATCGAGAACCACCCTGACAGGCTTGTTCGTCACATACGCAGCAACTGCACACGCTGTGGCGATGTGCGCTGGCTTGGAAATTTTTCCTCCATACCCACCACCAAGTCTTCGAATGGTGAGGTTAATACTGCAAAATCATAGTTTCCAATGATTGTTCCTTCACAAGAGCTCGTATTAATGAGTAATAATAATAGAGCTGTAAATTTGCTGTGGAATTTTGAGGACCTGTTATTTGACGCCGCAAGGGCTCCGGCAACAGCAGCCTGGACACTGTCCATGTACTGTGTTGCGGAGAATACATCCATTCCGTCTTCTTTTGGAATGCAAATCGCTGTTTGTGTCTCCATGTGAAAATGGTACTGACCTCCGGATCGGAATTCTCCTGTAATTGTTTGCGTGGCAAGCTCTGGGGTTGGCTCAACGGAGGATTTGCAAATGCGAAGAACTAATTCGTCCGCTTTGCCTTCCTTTTCGGTTCGCTTGATACTGTCGTGAATGTCCACTACTACTGGAGTTTGGATGTTGTCGTATGTCACGTTGACTTTCTTCACGGCTTCGAATGCAATGTGCCGACTTTCCGCAACCAATAGCCCAAGAGCCTGTCCGGCAGCTTTAACTTTGTCTGCGACGAAGATCTATTTTAGATGAGCACAATAAATACCAAATTATTACAGCTCAATCTTGTCGTCTAGTTTGTCGCTCTGTGTACCTCTTCAGGTTCCGGATAAAATGGAGCATAGTTATTGGCTCCTGGTACGTCCTTTGCTTGAATGAATGCAACCACACCGGGAAGCATCTGGCAGACATGAAATATTTTATCCCTCATTTCCAACACTTTAATCAATGTTGACCTCATAAAAAACTCACCAGTGCCTCAGAGGCATCAATATTTCTTAAACTTGCATTTGCAACTGTGCTGAGCACAAAAGCACCGAACAGTTCTCCTTGCATAGGATGTATGTCGTTGATATATTCAGCTTCACCTGGAATTAACAACACGACTTTTATCCATGTATCCATTCAAGTGAACTCACTCCAACGAAATACACACCTGACACTTGAGGGAAAGCTTCTAATTTCGGAATGGGTTGATAGAGTGGCCATTGTGCCTGATCAGTATCGTAAACTTGCTTCCCGTAATGGAGACCCCTTTCAATGTCTGTTCCGCCAGATCTGTTTGTTGGCTTGACCATGTCTCCATAAATTCCCATAAAAACCTGCAATGAACAGTTGTGGTACAGATATGCCATAACTTTAATTTGAACCATTCGACCCTTGCCATACGTACCACTAGGTTGACATTGGGTCTTCCTTAGCTTACCTTGTAGAGAAGAGACTGCGTCAAACTCCGCCTGTATTCTGGGGTTGCATCTGGAAGTATGTGGTCGGGTACAACTTCTCTTTGCAAAATGTCCATAGCCCCTCTGAGGGTCGTAGCATTCAAATACTTTCCCAGGAAGAACATCTCTGTTGCTGTAGCATGCACCTGGAATATTTTTGGAAAATGACTTTTCTACTATGCATTTAATTAAAGGAACTCCTTAATTTTTCTGTAAAATATGTTTTCTGTACAAAATCAGGGCCGATGCCGCCGAAACAAATAGTTGGCTTATCCCGAACACTAAAATTCCTCTTTGGGTCGACCTTGAACAAGAAGCCAGCGTTGACATAGGCGTGCGCATTTTGATAACGACGTGTAATCTATCCAAAATCTCAGTCATTAATCAATATCAACATAGTCTGTTGGTAAACAAATGGGCGGAAGAATACTGAAAATTGACAAACTTTGAAGCTTCTAAAGTAATATTCATTTCCCCGATAAGGTTGGAAATGTATAGACAAAATGACTTTTCCTGTCATATCCAAATCTCGGAATTCAAGCGGTGAGTAATCTCTCGACAAAGTTGCGGAAGAACCTGGAAAGATAAAAAATCACGAAAGTATTAGTGTGACTTATACCAACTTATTTGTATCAATTCTATTACATCCAACTACATTTACCAATTTTTAGTTTCGCTCCAACAGTTTCCAACAAAAGGAAAAGATCTGAAGGGAATTCTCGGTGAGCATGCTTCAACATTAGATTTCCAGCTACTGTTCCTGCCTATAGCAGAAAATTTTCAGGAACTCAATCAGGGTGAGTTTGTAATTATTTTGTATACTCATAAGATTGGACATCTCTGACAAATTACATTTCTGACAGGAACGTTCGCGACTCGCTTCATATGTTTCGCCATAGCTCCCGTGTAGCTGAAACCATCTAGCTCTGCAGCTTTCTGTAGTGTCTCGATGGTCATTGTAATACACAAGTTTGCTCCAATTGACACCCCTCCAGATCCAACGGAGATGTATTTCAGCTCAGGAATTCCATTGATGTCAATAAAAGCCTGGTACGGACCGTCATTCTTGTAAACGCCTTCAAGTGAATATAATTTATCGGTATAAAATAAAAACCAATGATTTTGTCATATCGAAACTATACAATAAGGATAGTCATAATGGTACCTGTTCCAGTATTTCCAGCAACGAGGCGGTACTTTGTTCCCGAAGCCACAAATCTCTGCAACGCTTCAAACAGCGAGTTTAACGAGGTAGGCTTCAGCCATTCCTCGCCGCTATGTAGTTTAATGTAAACGGGTGTGGTAGCACAACAGGTTTCGAAAGCATCCTCTTCCTCTTCTCCCGAGCTATTTTCCAGGCATTTAGGTGTCGCCCCTTTTGAAGCGCATGGGCACTTGGAGCAATCCTATTACACCAGTACTCAATATCAATTATACAGTTAGCACGCAACAAAGAATTCTGCGCAAATGTGAAGCCTTGCCTCTATGTCTCCACCGCATTTTCGCTTGAGCTCCTCAGATGCATCAACGGCTAAAGATTTGAAAGCGTCTAAAATCGGGCGGTAGCCAGTGCACCGACAAATGTTGCCATCGAACGAGTCCTCCACATCTTGTGCCTTGTATCCTGGTTTCGCCTGGGTTAAGCTGATAGAAAATTTAATTTGCAGAGCAGTTTAGTATGGCACACAGGATTACTGATTGTGAGTTGAAATGGTAGCCAGCGGTAAGTAAACTCTAATCTGTACCTGTACATGTTCATTACCATTCCAGGTGAACAGTAGCCGCACTAAAAATGAACAACCAGCATTAAAGCATATGAAATTTGTAGTGTCATTAAACATCGTATAAAATTAAGCTTGTCGTTCAGGGATATGTATACGCGAATTGCATTAGTATAATTTTGAAAAATGATGGCGACTTCGTGTGCATTGCAAAAGCCCACCTGCGTTCCGCTAAATTTGACAAGTTGTTTTTGTATCTGATGATAGCCATCTTTGCGATTTCCCAAGCTTTCAACGGTGGAAATGTCCATGCCATCACAGGCGAACACAGGAAGGAGGCACTAAATTGGATTTAACAAGGAAAGTGGATGCATGTTTCGAATTGTATTTTTGCACGTCATTGTGTTCCAGTAATGAGGTGACAACATTGTTTTCAGCGTACCGAGTTAACAGCTTTAATTATGTCACTCCCCGTGTTAGGATCCTTGAACTTGACGGTAACCTGCACAAATCACGACGCACAAGTTGAAACTAAGAATGAAGTGCAAAAATTTGTGAAAAAACTCGTTGAATAGCACGTACCACGCACGCGCCACATCCTCCTTCTCGACAAGAATATTTGGTGCCTTTGAGACCTGCCTTGTCTCGAATGAAATCAACGAGGAGTGTGTTTACGCTAATGTCAGGTTCGGTGTCAGTTTTCACTGTTTTATTTTCACACAAAAAATATGAATGAACAACTGTGGGTGAAGATCAAATCAGTGGTCACGGGTGCGCAGCTTTACAACTTTCATGGAAACAGACAATGAAATGGCGTGCATGGAACTTACCATTGTATTCCTTTCCATTGATGAAAAAACTGACATTGTTCTGCCGAATATCTGACGCCCTGCGGGGCAACCACGGGATAAGGCAACATTACATTTTAAGAATCTTCAGCATTCATTAAAAAAAAGCGTAATTAATTATGCAACATTGAGTATCCAATGGTTGAAGGTCGACATGCCGCCATTCATCTTCTTTTCTTTCATGTGTGAATGCAATTAATAATGCTCTCGGTGTTGCAACATGGGACAAAGTAAAAAGCGCTTTTATCACGCGCAATGTTTGCCATTATTTGTTTTGTGCTGCTGAATCAACCAGTTTTAACGCCGGCTCAAGTGTTTGCATGGAATAATGTTAGAAAGTAAGAAACTCATTGTTCCCATTTGGAGGAAGTTAAAAGTTTCATTGTTTTGCAGGCTGGACCCGGCCAACCTTACAAACTAGTTGAATAGTGTTGTGAGTGTCTCATGAACTATGTAGGCATTGATATCAATATGCATTTCACTCTTCCTTCAGATAATCTTTTAATGACGAAGTTTTGTCTCGTTTGTCATCTTATCTCTTCTAAATCATCTCTCAAATTAATGATGACTAAAATTTCCATTTTGCCACTGGTATTCCTACCCTATTTTGGCTACCTACTATTTATTGATTATGTGCAATAAACAATATTTCCTATATTTTGACTACTACTAGAATACCAAAATATGTAACCTTTTGCACTTCCAGTCAGTGTCGACGGGGATAGTCTTACCAGGATAGTGTACGAGTGGAAAATCAAAACGAATGTTGTATTGCCATGAAACATACGAAACAAGCTATGCAGAATCATCC
>JAHZMW010003779.1:0-17376 GCA_027743745.1 Alloscopus bannaensis
CCCCCCCCTTGCCGAGCCCAGGGGGGGAAACCTCCCCCCCATCCCCCCCGCTTCCGCAGCTACTGCAAAAGAGCATGAAGAAATCACCACGACGATGCTGATGAAGACGAAGAAGGGATACAAAAAAGGAGGAAAAAGACGCTTCTCTGAAGAAGATACCCATTGCTGCTGGGTGGGTGGCTGTAGCTCAAAAGTTTTGGCTGCAGCGGGATGAGCGTTCTGCAATAATGACCAACTTCATCGTCATACGTAGGTCGTCTTCGTCGTCGTGCTATCACGTAACGAGAGTACAAAACTTGGTAGAAAAACAAAGTTGACTTTGGAGAATATCCCTAATAAATGTTGGCTGCCACCAGATATTATTATGAGCAATATAATACATATGTGATGGTCGTCGTCGTCGTGTGTAAAGACAAAACGTAACATTCTCCTGTGCACATTTGCATATGTGCAGCTCACGTTGATATGCTTACGCTCTGGCTAAACGGAATTAAGATAGGAATTTGAGGAATCAGCAACACTGGCCCTTGGCCTATCCAACACTGCAAAAGTAACCACTGGCTCCACCACACACACGTATGTGTGTACAACGACGGGATCCTGAGAACGACTCTGGCGTTTACACGATACGATAGGTGCACAACGCCAAAAACCATTGTCCACTTTGGCATCTGCTTCAATTCAGGTCCATCATTCAGCAAGTGACCATCGCGTCGCCGTCACCAGCGCTACGAAATATTAGTACGTTGTAGTCTACTAAGAAATTTTCAACAAATACAAATCCACACGGTACGTGGACTCACACACACGCCGTCGTTTTTCGCGAGTACAGACAAAAGAGTGTCAGCGAACTACATCATCGCCTCTCATCACGACTCGTCGTCACTTGTCTACATGGAATCCTCCATGCTCACTTCACGTATCGTGGGTAAATACATCGAATCGACGCGAATCCAGTTTGACCGTGACACTCTGGCAAAGTTGACAAGCTTTCTTGAGAGGAAGCTGGCCAGTTTGGTTCACAACGAAAAACCCGAGTGAATGAGCGACAAGCCAGTGAGAGAGAGAGAGAGAGGCACAATATATAATCCCAAGAATTAAAGAAGAGGTGATCAACATTTTATTTTAAAATTCTCAACATCCCCAACCTATAACAGAAATAACATATAGGGAAAAGCAACAATCCACACATACCATTGTCACGTTGCACTACACACAGAGTGAATACATACAAACGAGAGAGAGAGATGGGAAAAAGTAAGCAGGCCTGAAAAAAATCATTAAGTAAAGCCTCAGACACAATACAATCCGGGTTTGATATTAAGACCGGGACTCTCACCTGAAACCTGTTCATTCACTCGACAACTCTCGACGAGTCAAGGATACCTGAAAAAATTTACGAAGACCATAGTAGAGTTATATATACCAGGGAAGAAGTTGAACAAAGTAGTATGAGTTTTTAGGGAAACGCACACACATCACTATATAGACGTACACACACAGTTTATTAAAAAATCGGAGGAAAATAGCCTTATTTTTGTTGACTTGTTGGAGAAATATTCTCGTGTACTCAATTTCTTTTTTGTTTGAAAAAAATTGAGATTTCACTCATACAAAAATAGATTCGTGCTAAATAAACGCTCATTTCCGCTAATTCCAGTTTTTTGTTCCTAAAAATAAACTGCTGATAAATTGAACATTTAATAGAACAAGTGGACTTTTTATATGCTTCTGTGAGGAAAGAAGAAGACTACGGATACGAAGCTCAGCAAAAAGGGAGAAAAGCGCAACTGCATTTTTCCGCTATGTTGTAATAATAATAATACTCTTTTCGAGTTGTGAGTGACCATTACTAATTCGCCTGTTTTTTTCCCTCGTGAGCTTGACAATCAGTTTGAAGTACTGTGATCTCCACACAATAAAGAGTTGTTTTCTTCCCTGCACATTATAAAGGATATTGTCCTTTTTTGTCGTAAACAAACACTGTGGTGTTCCCTCTAACAAAACGAAAATCAGCACATTATTGACTATGTCAGCGGGATTGGATCTGGAACGAGGATCAAACGGAATTTTGAAGAGAGCTTCTCAACTATTGTGTTAAACTCGCGTCGCAATAAGGTCGATCCTTACAGGTAAGCCTTGCAATTCACAATTTATCAACAATATCATTACTTCTTTACAAAAATATTATGATAATCGCACACACACATCCGACACCGGTGTTTGAAGAAAAGTTTTGAAACCGTGCATTATGGCCTCAACAATGTCTCACATTCCCCAGACATTGTGTCATTACACATCTTCATCACGAATGATGTAGGAGTGTGTACCTTGTGTCATTTCATTTTGTTTCTCTCTCTTGACTGTGTCGTCCCTCCTGATTGTCGTGTGCTTCGTCGTTTCTATAGCTTTGGCCTATATTGCTCGCGCACATTTACACATTATTATGATTACTGATTATAGTTCGCATAAAATTAGTGATGTCATTCTAATCAAGTTCATGACACTTCTACATTCTAATGGCAACCATTTCTTTGCAATTGTAATCAGAATGTGTAAAAAAAGTGTGAAACTGAAGAAAGGTGTTTTTAAGAGAGGTAGTACAAGAGAGAGAGAGAGAGAGAGAAGGGGTTGTAAGATTGGGAAAGAATGGAAGCCATTGAAAGCGCCAACCTGTTGCTCCTTCTGAGGTTGAGGTATGGCAGACGAAAAAGCGACTCTCTTGAATGTACGGTTACATTTATCTATAACAATTTTGATAGTTTACACTGTGATCGCTTGGTACGGTTTTGTTTTGCTTGATGGCGAAAAGTTTTAATTAACGAGTGAAGCCGAGGTGTAGATAAGGTATAGTGTCCAATTTTCGGTATATTATTTATTGTCTTCCAATCACAGCGTAGACACTCACGTTAGGTTTTTGAGATATAGTTATTGATTTGAGCATCATCATTGTCATTGTCCCTTTGCATTACTCTTTTGTCATCGTTTTCTACTTCTGCTCCTGAGAACGTGCGACTGGATATTAAGCACCAAGTGACATTGATTCTTGGGTGCGCACGGCGCTGTGTGTAGACAGGGCAAACGGTGCTCCATTCTCTTATAATGACACTTCTCTAAATCGGCAAACAAGGGGTCAGTCGAGATTACCTAAGCCTGTGTAGCCATCGTACTTTACAGGTTTGCTGTGTGCTAGATGATGATTATGATGATGAAGTGCAAAGATGCAAATGAGAGAATCCAAAAAAAAATCTTTATCCAAGCCAACGTAGCTGCAAATAGAAGCAAAGAAGTGCAACTTGTTCATTTTTAATTTTAAACAAAACAAAAATGGGAGGCAGTTGTAAAGTGTAATACATACTGTGAGTGCTGGTTCACGCATTCATAAGAACCATAATCGACGACGGAGTGATAGTTGTAGACATTAAAAAGGGACAAAAATTTATAGTAATTCATTTCTCTCTCCGCGTCTCTCTGGTGACAGGGTCTCCATGCTAGCAATCCCAATTAAAGTGCACCTCATCACTTGGTGAGACAGTCAGTGTGAACAACATGTTGCCATTGAAGGGTAAAAAAACTGCATTGTAAACTGCACTCTGGTCAGCTACTACGAGTCGTGAAAATCAATGCTACGCACTGCCTCAAGTGTTTGCTGACATTCACAAGGAGAAGAGAGATTATGTAATAGGAAAACAACACTTGGGCATGTTTTCATTGTTGAACTTCGATATACTCTGAGCATGTATACAAACAAAAAGCACGTTGATGCCGTGTACTCCGATATGATAATGGAGTTTAGAGAATCGAGCTCTATGACTCACTCGAAAACACTTGTTGCTCGCTCGCACACAAAGTCAATACTTTTATATTTGCCGTATGAATGAGTCGATGAAAATGTAGAACGTCTGTTGTACGCGGCTCATGGGGAAGATATGACATAGGTGCGTGTGGCTCTCTCAATTCTATTTTTTATTTCTTTGACTATCCCTGTGCGTACTACAATGCTCATTCATGTGCAAATACGGTTGTGTGTGTAGACCTAATCAAAAAGTGCATCTACATAATCGACGTGTAACAATGAGATGCAATTTTGGCGTGTGGGTTCCTTTCCGATTAGCAAAAGTAGACTGCCCTCTCCTCTTCGGTGTATGATCTCTCAAACAACTGACCGAGTGTAGGTTGTTCGTAGGGAGAGATGACGAGGTATTTTTTCGTCCATTTTATACATCGTAGTCTCAATTCTGCCCAGTTCACACGCATAGGTGTGTTTCTTGGAAGGAAACATGGTCAGCGGAATCCCTGACGCAATTGAAAAGCTTTTTTACCAAGGTAAATCTGTATAACTCGTAATAGGAAATTAGCAAAAAATAATATGTGCACCGCTCGCTGGAAACTCAATATGAGCAACAATTGAGGAATTTACGAAGTTTGAGCTAAATAATAATAGGACTCAATTTGTCAATCAACTTTGTAACACCTACCTTGGAAAAAAATACGCAAGGATGATTCTGGATAATGGATAAAATATACGTCAATGAATTGATGTTAATATTTACTGTTTTTTTTATCCAATAAGCCCATTTCAATGTTGTCAATACATTTACCAATAATGGTCTTTGAGTTAAATTGTAGATGAATTTCATTATGACTTAATTGAGAAGAAATTGGTGGCTATACAAATTGCTGTAAGTGGCACTAATTCAAAAAAAAACGAAGGGCTCATCTTTACCATCTAATTATGTATACGAGGTTATATGTTAGGTATACGATGTAGGGGAGCGGTTTGAGAAGAACGTAATAATATTAGCACTTGTTTTTGTTTTGCTTGATTTCATCAATTACTACAACGTACTCCTCATAATTTTGAGCACTTTGTACGCTTTGATTATGTACACAACGTTGTAGAAGTGTCATACATAAAAAGCCGAAAATACTTGAACATTGCTTTTGTTAGCACCATGTAATGAAACGAAACCGACTCAAAACCATGTAGCTAATTTGAAGTCCTCACTTGTCTCTACAATAGGAGTGCAAGATACTCTATAAAAGATTGAGAACAGTGTCTGGAGAATTTGGGCCCTATACTTAAACTAACCTTCGTAACTATTGTTCGACTACATTTGCAGCTATATTGCAGCTATTAATTAGACGTTAGGGATTATGGGAATAAAATAATGCATGGAGAAACACATCAAGTACACATACATACGACAAGCCAACATTTTATCTTACGAACAAACATGTTCACTTTTACTTTTAATCAAAACTTCAACAGTTGTACACCTTGTAAAGAGAGAGAGAGAGACACTCTGAGTATATCCAGCCTAAGCGTTGCATTGTCAACATTTTTACTGACAACGAGTCTCTACTTCAGCATCGAGGAGCATAAAAATGAGGCAAAACTGCATGGTCAACTGCAATGCAACTTGCCACGATTGTTGTCACGCTACATTTGCGCACAAACTCACATCCGCCCCTCCACATATACGCAAACACAGCTGAATCTGAATGGTTGCACTTGAAAAATGAGAAGTGGTCACATGATCTATTCAACAAACAAATAATATCATGCATACCTCAAATTAATATGGGTCGAGCTCAAAAAGTGTGTGCAACTTGTCGGAATTACAAATATCAATATCCTTTTGCAAACAAGCCTTTTTTCTGCGCACATGCAAGGAAGACCTAGAAAATCTCTAGTCACTGTAGAAGTGGTTTGTATGAAATTATATAAGAACAACGTATGGCACTCACACCGTTGAAATCCCAAGTTCTTTCGCTCAGTACTGCGGCAAACATTTCTAGACGAGATGCGTGAGTACACTCTATTGTGTACGAGGATGACGACGAACCACTTGTTGTGGAGTCGACAGTTGTAACATGTGGTTGAACTATATGCATACATTACAACAAAAGAAAAAGCTTGTTAATTACGAACATAGACGTTTACAAACGCACACATTTTTATCACACATTTACTCTACAAATCTCCACTCATTCTTGTTCACTGTACTTGAGACGGAGGGTTAGAAAAAAAAATTACCGTGACCATGTAAATCCCTTTCATTGGGCACACAACCATAAAATACTTGTAAACTTCACTTTTCTCCAAATTACATAAGCATGATTTAAATAGGTGTGAAACACACACCACAAATGACATGACATGCTGTTGATGATGCGATGATGGCTGAATAAGTTCCTCATTTGTCCCTCTGTCTCGGTTACTTGGAACGCTGTAATTGTTTGAAATCAGTCATTGGATCGGATCACATGGTGGAGTGCCTGGTTAGCATTTTGATATGAAAATAAAGACTACTTAGGCAGCTCATTATGGAGCCACTCATGTGGTTGGTTAACACAACAGAGGGGATGGTGTATGGGAAATGACACTTACGCGTCTCACGTACAAGACGTACGTCTCTCTTAAAATGTACAACAAAAAGGCAGAGCGAACTTTCGTGGCGAGTTGCAAAGACGTTAATTTTATGCGCCAAGGATGCACCTGCCAAGGTAACTGTGAGCCGGGTGATGACAATGACACTGAGTTGATAAGGACGAGACATATTTAGATAGGGATCTCAATATTGACTCACTGTCTCCATAACATCAAAGGATTATTTAGATTGTGAGGCTTGCCAACACATTTTTAAATCAATCGTCAGTCAGTTTTGAAAAGGAACCAAACGTTTCCTGCCAAAAAAACAACAACTATCGCCTCCGGGATTGGCGAGCAGTGTAATTTTTTTTTCAAAAGAAGCGAACTGTACGGGACCAGGAAATCCTCATAATACCCCTTGATAACGTGTAATTAGCCTAATCACAGTATTACCTCTTCAAATTGCCAATCATATCGGCGAAAATGGAAGTCGGGTAAATAAAAAAAACTATTTTGCATACGTGAATCTGATTAATCTCTCCTCGCCATCATTTGCATTTCATCTACCTCAAAAGACAGGATACCGTACATTATACGTGTCTCTCTCTCACTCTTTCTCATTGAAGGAAATATGAGCGAGGATTATCCCTTTGATCATTCATGTGAAAGGTGTTTTTTCACTGTGTGTGACATGGAGTGAGTGAAGCTCAAGATTTTCCAGACATGAAAATGATACACAGGAGCGGTAGGAATGAGCCCATGAATTTGGCTCTCATCACTTGTTTTCTTCTGATCGCCAATCACTGATGTGGTGAGCCTGAGTGAAATGCTAATGGAGCCTCAAATCGAACACATAGAAAGAGGCTCAAAACTCAAAGACCACAAACTTTTATTCAGTTCCTGCTTTTGCAGAGGGAAAAATATTGTCGACGGTGATACCGTCTAATTCTCTATGTCAAATCATCCATGGTTTACGTGCAAAAAGACAGACCAACGCACAGTGTTCTCATTCATCGAAAAGTGTTTTCTAAGGCTGAAAAAAACGTTGTGCTCATCGTTATTATACTGAATCATTGCAATTCTTCGCCAGGAGGCTTTCCTGGTGTAATGTGATTTTTTTTTGCTCAGAGGAGTTTGTTTATTCTGTATCACTACTCACAAAATTTACTAAAACGTTCCCATTGATGCCTTTTCCCGTCCTTCATACCCTCCGACTTTCTCACAAAGTAGAATTTTTACCTTAACTCTGATTATATCAAGACTGCATATTATTATTCTTATGTAATACAAGTCTTCTCTCTTTCTTTCTTGTGCACCTACGACCGTTTCGCGTTCTCTCCGAAGAAGAGCACATCATTATCCCTTGCCACTTTGTATACGTAATAAATTTTTATACACTTCATTTTAATGTGCATTTCCTTGATTTCTGGTGACTACATCAACATTAGTGTGCGGAACCGGCTTTTCTCAACTGTGTAATTTTCACAAATTGCATATTCCGTTTCTTCCAAACACTCCACACTCTCGATAGTATGGTACATAATATACATAATATATCATTTCTGATTCATGTTTCTACCTACTCCACTCCGAGAACACATTGATCAACTTTGTTTTTCTGAAAAGGGAGCTCTCATTGTCAAGTTCTTATCGTTTACCCATGTTCTGTTGCACATTTATATCAGGGAAGTATTACATAAATGATAGTGTCGACAACATGTTTTTTGTTGTTTGTTTTGGAACTAGGCAAAGCTCTCTGACAAAGGTGATTACGTGAAGAAAGACTGAAATAGTCTTCTGCCTATTCATGCTTAATTGGAATAGAGTCAAGTCATCATCCCTTTTATCTGCGGTGACAAAAGTAACAATTGCTTTTGAGCAAACAAAATAATCCAAACAACTCGATTTATTTGCGAGGAGAAAAAAAAAATTGTTTCTTCAATTCAAGATCAAAGGCTGGGCTTTTTTGAGCATACATCAACGATGATGTACCCTCTCATGCCACTCTGCTTGAATGCACTGTTGGGAAAACCGATACTACATTATCCTCTCTGGACGATGTGGGAGCGATGTGATAATGAGAGCATTTATCTTGAACTACTCGGTTTTTCATTTTCATCCTAGTCTATCTCATTGACTCCATGTGAGTGGATTTTTTTTTTCTAGTTTTGAACTTGTGTTGACACAACGGCGAATTGAATTGTTGTGTGCGGTACATGTACACGTACACATACATACACTTTGCCTATTAAGGTAACCTCCCTTAATTCATTTTTTCTTTCAATGACTGTGCCCCAGTACCTTGCAAGTCATTCTTGAGCGTTTGTCAAGATAGTTGAGTAGAAAACGTAAGCGTTTCGTAGAGTGCAAGAAGTTCAACTATATGTATCTGTATCGACGTAAATTAACGATAAGCACTAGACGACTTTTCAATACTTTTATAGTAGAAGGAAAAGTGCAATCAGAGTGCATACAGTCAACGCTGTAATATAGGAAAAGACACCTTTATAAAGCGTTACAATTTGCCTTACCTTGTGAGCATCAAACCAGCCACAAAATATCATTTTTGCCATCTCTGCTACTCCTCTTGCTCCCTTGAGATTAAAAAGCTGCATGCTGATCCTGTTTCATATCTGTCTGTGCATATCTCTCTGCCTGTCTTCTACAGTCTCCATTTCAGAAACTGGCATTTTTCTTAACTTTTAATAACCACAATAATATCATTACATATGTCATCCAACCTCCGCATTGTGTGCTGCGAGTGCAGTACCTAAAAGTTACTATTCGCACACCATTCAGCAAGAGAGAAGGACTGGACGTAGAATAAGGAGGCTAACTAGTCAAAATATTTTAGCAAGTGAGCACTCTGAATAAAAGGAGTGAGCATATATCATTTCGGTACTCAAAAATTATGATCACATCTAAAGTACCTACACTGCTTCTACTAAGGAACAGAGTAATAAGTTATACTTTACGCTCTCGACAATCGTTCAGTTTTTAAAATTTTGAATGGCATTATTGTTATATTTATAGAAATGCCTGTACAGCTAATTAACGTGCTATACCCGACTTGAGACGGAGACGTGTCCATGTAACAATGGAAACGTTTGGGGGAAGACATGCATCCATGCCAAATATTGTGACGTGGTGTCTTCATTAAATCCGTAGGGAGTTACTTGGGGAAATACTCTCATGAATAGAAATTATGAAATATGATTCACGCCTCGGTACTAGGAATATATTTACACTTGCTGTCCCTCTCGCCAGAGCGTGTACAAATAAATGCCAATTCAATGGGGTTTTACAATAATCCAGGAACGATTCACATTCTGATAAAAACAATAAAAATTTGTGTGAAAAGGAGGCACACAAGGGATAGAACACTCTCGTTTCGTGATTGAGGCAACAAAAGTTGAACACATTTGATATTTTACAGCATTTCATCTTTTTTTTTGGAAAAAATAGAGAATTTTTGGATTTTTGGGTTTCAACCAACTCAGTTTCGTCATTATATGTGTATGCATGTGAATACATGTCCGTAATCTACAATGTGTGCATCCCTTCGAAGTTCAAACAAGAAGAGTTGAAAACTGCCCACGTCAATTTACTTTTTGGCCGGCCTCCAGCAAACAAAATTTGTGTGCAAAAAGTTCAACAGAGAGAGCAAGGGGAAAAAGTTCTCAACACTCCAACTGTTACGGCTAATTCACGAAGGGCTTGTATTCATGTGCAAACCCATCGCAAATAACATTACCTATTTTTAATATTTTCAATGAAAAACACTGAAAAAAATATTATGCGGATGCAAAAATGAAGGAGGAACCATATAAAATGACTCTTTGATTCATTTTGATAGACAAAAATGAATTTTACGTTGGTGTCGATTGTCTGCAAATTATATTACACGCTTCATTTTTTTTTGCAAAGGATTCACCGTGAAAAAAATTGCTTTTTGCAGCACATTTTTTTATTTTCACGTACTCATAAAAAGTGAATTGATCGTGAACATTTTCTCGCAGTCAGGATTGGAGAGAATGTATATAAAGCGAGGAAGAGTAATGAAGCTTGATGTCTCATTATCCAAGTATAAATCTAATATAAAATGCACTCTCGTAATGAGTATATGTTGCCATGTCTGTTGATTACGACAAAAGTGCAACAGACGAGAGAGAAGAGAGAGAGAGAGAGAAAGCAAGTACAATGCAAAAAATCTGCCATTAAAACACACCTGGATATTCACGGATTGTTGCATTTGATTACACACATGCAAACGCAGAAAGTAATTTCCTTTTTGTGAATCTTTCTCCGATAAGGGAGAACAAGTACAAAAGAAGCGAGCTCTCCACTTGCAAACACGCAATACATGTCGAATATCTCATGACGACTTTTTTTCTTTGTAGACCTCCAGTGAGACATGCAAAAAACATCTCGTTTCATTTTCGCTACAATGAGATTACGAGTAAAAAATTCAGAGAAATACACTTTTCTATTATCCCTTGTTCTCATTTACATTGTATTGAGAAGGGACTTGAAAAGGAATGTTGGAAACAATGCATCAGAATGAATGAAGAGCTGTGGTCTTGTAATAATATTACCTCGTTGTGGTATTATCATCATCATCAAACACAGGCTCAACATCATCTTAAGACGCTCGTTGAACGCTAATCACTCGAGAATGCCACTGCAAAAGATGACGTAACGAGTGGTACTGGAGGCTTACGCAAAAAAAGGAAACGCAACTAGAGTTGAGATGGTTGTCAAGATAAACTAGATGAATACTCTGGCGACCACTGTACATATTATCACACACTCGTCTGGCTACTCCACGAACAACAGGAAACGAGTGAAAAAATGGTAGCAGTAAAATTTCTATTACGACAAAATCCCCAGTCTGCAAGTTTCTCTCACAAGAGACTTAACATTTTAGATTTACATTGTCTTAAAATGAGAAATAGAATATTAGTGTATGAGTTTGCAAAACTCGAGTTAACTCATCTTCACGGCAATTGTATTTGAAAGCTGACTGACTATACAGTGACGACACGAGCAAAGGGCAATGGTTGGAAAATCGGTGGATCGCAGCAACTTCACCAGGCGAAAAAAATGGACGGAAACCGCAAAGCGAGAGCCATTTATGTTTACGACTCTGTGTTTTGTTGTGCCTGGGTTTGACACGCATCAAGAGACAGATGCCTGTAATATACATATACACAGTCCTCGTCAAGTGAGAACTTTTGCACAATTCAAAACGGTATTTTGTAATTGTAGCGAATCCAAGCAGATCTAAACTCTATGATCTTTCGACGCTGCTGACAATTATGTCAATTTTTGCAATTTGACGACTTCATTTTCTCGCTTCGCAGTTGTTCATGCCTCCCAAGCCAACCATGAGGGAGGGGCTGAAACTGAACTGAAATAGACTTATCTTGTTGGACTGATGTATTTATTATTGAATCGTTGACGGGCATCTGCTCATTTTAGGGATGTCAAGCGTGGATGGGGATTTCACCACTGCTGACTCCATTTTCCATGCCAGGATCAAGCGATCCTAACGAGTCCCTTTCTCACGTTACGAGAGTCACTCTCGTTTTTCTGTCTTTGCGTGGCTCCTCTTTGCCCAAAAATAGTTGGGCCGAACTTAACCTATTTGGTGATCTTACCAGCAAGCATCTCTCAGCGCCGAGGAGTCGTTTTGTCATTCACTGCAAACTTATCATGATCTAATCGAATTAGTAGGAGAAAAAAATTAAATAGGTGGAGGGAGTCAACTGAAAATTATTGGATTGCGTAAATTCCTTCCAAGGAATTCCACCTGTGTTGGGAAGCACCTCCGACTCCCCGATGAGTCCATGTCTCTCGTTTTCTACAAGCCCTCAGCTCACCCGAGGCTTCCTCAGTCCCTTTTCATTATTTTTTGCTAATCAGTCACTCAACAGACTTGAGGCACCGTCGTTTTTCCGTCGTTCACTGACTTCACATAAAAGTGCACCTCAGAGAGGGTACTCCTCCTTGGCGACTCCTTGGGATCTCTCCAATTCCTTTCCGAGAAGATCAAGGATGCATTTTTCCTACACGCTAAAAGACTTGCAAACAATGCAATTTTTCAAAAAAGAAAAAGGCAAATCAAGTGGTAAGCGGACAGCGATGAACTTGCTCTCATTTTTCTCATCGTATCGTCATCGTCTTGAAGGAAGAAAAAAGAAAGGAGTTATGAAATTAGCTTAAGTATATGTCATGATATCATGTGATTAGCGTAGGTATGCACAATAGTGAGAAGTACATTTACCTGTTCATCACCAACGTTTTTTTTCTCTCTCTTCAACTATTCTCCTCCTCGTTGCTGCCTCCTCTTTTAACGTGCTCACTTGTGTGCTCTGCACGTAGTTTCTTATTTTTATCTACTTCCTACCGTGTTCCTCAGCCTCATTTTGGCATGATGCATGTCCTTCCGAAACAAACTCTAAATGTGATGATGGCGAATGAACACCCATTTCTTTCCATTAGTTACAAAATCGTTGGATTGCGTAATGCTGTCATTAAACTTCTAAAGAAATTGTAGCAATGGGCGCCAACGGCAACGGAACCTGTATTTCTAGAATTGAAAACAAATTCATCATCATCTCATCACCATTAACAACGCCATCCTATGTATGTATATATAAAGTATATTATACCCATTGGCAATTAGTTACGAAAAGTGAACGTTTGTTCTCTCTACGAGCGTTGCTTGCTGCATTTCTGGTAGAGTCAGCATCTTTGGAATCCGTAATCACATCCATTGCTTTTTCCATATGCCCACAATCATTCACACTAGCGAACAAATTCCTTCGCAGTTCAGTGAAAGGCGAGCGGTGTGAAAGACATAACTTTGTGGTCACTCATTCATATATTTCTTCATACATTTTTCTGGGTCTATCAATCAAACCCCAAAATGAGCCACAACTAAACACTCGCACAAAAACACCATGAAACCGTGATGATGATGTGGGCTCATCATCCTCGTGTGGTACAACTTTAAAAAATGATGTGGCAAAAATGAAAATTAATATATAAAAAACGCTTATAATACCCCATGCAAGTGGGTTTAATATCATGTGTGTTTCGTAGGCGTTAAACCACACCGCGATAATAATGGTAGGCGATGGTCATCACCTATCTCTCCATCCACCACATCGCGCCAGTGTGAGTGTGCGCAGTCTCTCGTGTATTATTATTATGCATTATATAAAATTAAGATATGGTTCACTCACTCAAAACCAGATTCACTCTCAACTTTCAACCTTCCAAGGCAAAGTGTGTTCTCAAACGTCGGATGTGGTGTACAGTGTTTCATTTCTGCTCTCAAGTCCTCTTCACTTTATCTTGAATGTAGATGTAATAGCAGCGTCGTTTTCATTCCTGCGCCTCAGTGCAAATAAATGCGTTTGGATGGGTGACTAGGGTGCACAACGTGTTCGCATAAAGAACGTGTGTCTGCTTCCTGGTTCTTTTAACTCAAAATGAGCACACTCTTTAGTAATTGGTGTACATGGCTACTCAAAGGAGTTGAGAGATTATCATTTCTTTCGAAATGAGTGTTTACTCGGTGCATTTTAAAATCTTGCTATTCATTCCCAAAATCAAAACATGACTGACGGGCATCAGCATAATAAATGTAGGTACTTGAAGCAAGTCTTAAATTAGTTCAGCTTCTGTTGAGATGAGCGTACACGCAGATTCATTTCCTAAGTCTTTTCACTGGAAGACATCATTACGCTTTGATAAATTACATACTGGCGTATAAATTTAGACATTTGCTTTATGCTGACGAAAATCACTCATTTTGTTGTGATGGAGTAATACACGCGTATCATATACGTAATGACTAGGTATCACTCTTAAAATGCTTAGATGGACACTCATTTATTGTGTGGCAAATTCTCATGAAACTAGCTTCGTTTGCTGCGATGCATGTTTGTTTTGAAATAAATGCGTCTTCACAGTAAATACACACGCGCACTGCAGACAAGAAGAGAGAAAAAAAATAACATTTCCGTAAGGAATCCTTGATTACATCAAGAATTTTACATGGTAAAAAGAAGTCACCTGGCAAAGACAATGCATCATTTAGTACAACAAAATAAACCTTAAAAGCCTTTTTTATTGTACTTTATAAATGTCAAAGGAGCCTAATACATCATCCCATATTAGCGTAACCATCTTATTATGCATGCAAACTTATTTATTTGTGAGAATGCAACTGTAATTTTTTGCAGTCTTTGTCCCCGTACACTGTTCCCATACCATGATTCATCCCTCCTGCTTTTTTTTACAGAAATGTACAATTTGTGACAGAGAGGCAAAGCAAACCATGACCAATCGCCATTGTTAGGCCTGTCCCAATGAAAGAGAGAACCGAAGCCGGGAATCAGTCTCTGTTACAGCATACTTACGAGAGAGGTGAGGAGGCAGGACAAAAAAAAACAAGAGAAAATCATTGATTAAAAGAATGCATGGTTGTCAGCTCGTCACGCAATGCACACCACTTTCTGAGCGAAACCAATGGAAAAGAGGTTGAAAGTGTTGGAGTTGCTCTTGACATTCGTGCCAGCACGGCATTTACATGGAGACACCGCTGTCGCTCTTAACCACTCTAGATAACTGTGATCCGCTTCCGTTCCCGTTTTCCCAAACAGCATGAGGGAGAGAGAGGAATATATGAAAATTTAGTGTTATATCATCATTACGTATTCATCATGCAAAGTAGCTTGTTGCATAAAATAACTCTTTTCAAGAAAAAAGTGGGAAATCGTATTGCAGTTTTGTGGCATATTTGTGTGTGTGTTTGGAATAATTTTGGAGAGTAATATTGACTAATGACATAAGCATGCAAATGTTTTTACTATTTTTCTTCCTTTCACACGCAAACAAGTTGCGGATGTACACCAGTTGAACGGGATAAAATTAAGAGTTCAGTTGTTCACTTAATATTTTCACACATCATCTGCTCCGAGTAAAAGGTCATCGTCGGAGAAATGCGGATAGACAGTATTTTAATTTCCGTAACTAGTAGGATTCAACTTTGACAAGCATACTTAATTCCAAAAGTACAGGGAATGGGCTTGTGAGAGAAAAATTAGGAAAAGTCTTCGGATAATACTGTTATCCAGGTTTAAACACAGGAACGAGGTATGCCTGTAGAAAAACGCTCATGATTCACCGGAAGGACCATTTTTACGCAACGTTTGCTATATTCTTTTATCTACCCAAACTCAAAACACCCCTTGCTCAACATCCATCCCCGTGTGCGCTGTCTGACTTGTGCAGGTGCACATTTTCATTTATGTGTGCACACCAACGCAAAGAGCGACAGAGTGGTTTAGCACTGATTTTTTTTGTTGAAAAATGAACGAAAGGGAAAATAATGGTTTATTATTACACTTAAAAGTGAGATGATTGATACTACCTGCCTCTGCAATTTTATGTGCCCTGCTTAACACATCCATCGAAGCTCTTCCTTGCAGAATCGTAAGATCCACGTGATATTTACAGAAATACAAAGTCCGAGAGAGTGGATGATGTCATAAAAAATGTAATGTTTTTCACTTTTTTTTCTTCTTTTCTCTCTCTCACTCTCTCTCTCTCTCCAATGTGGACCAATATTTTGTGCTCCTCGGAGTGAAGTTCACGTCTGAAAATAATGTGGAGCTTCTGCTTGGCTGCACTCAGAAAACTGCACTTGTGGCATGTACATACATTACGTGTCTGTGAGTTCCCTATAATTATTTACAGTACGCAATGGTCTTTATAGTAATATTCGGGATCGGTCGTAATATATCAAAATGCTGATAAATATTATTACCAACATAATATGCTTTCGAGAGAGCACGAACCATGTTGTACCCACATTACAGCCAACTCTCTTGTGAAAAAATAGGAAGAAGGAATTACGGGATTTTTCTGCGAAAGTGAAATTGAGTTTGTGTACGATTACGCATAGTTATTACGATAAAGTGAAAAGTAGACTTTTGATCATGCTAGTGTAAAACTTGATACACTTTTTGAGAGGATAAGGGTGAGACTTTGCAGAAAATAATGTGATGATTTTTCCTTGGAAGAATTACATAACAATCCTTCTGAGCTCACAGCATGCCCTCATGAAACTCTGCTGCTTACTTTTTCCTTGAGGGGAAAATTGTGCTATCTCAACCAGGAAATATATATAAAATGTGACTGAAATGATATACTACTACACACTCAAAATGATAATTGTGAGTATCGTGATGGTTTCCCATTACACGAAAGAAGCAACTGTAAGAACTCCAGTCTGCTTTCCACTAATCAAGTGAGTAATATATAGTAATAGTCTCTATATAGTTTTCGTGTTTGCTTAATCTCTTCCCCTCATTCACCCTCGTCGATTACCTCCGCGCGATCTCTTTATTTGTTTTCTTTCTTGCAGTGAGTGCCATTTATTGCATAACTTGTGAAGTTTGCCATTTCCTAGACTGGCGGAAATTTCATTTCATTATCCTTTCTCATTTGCTCTGTGAAATGATGAGACACGGAGATGCTCTCGGAAACTTGACGATTGTAACTTGTTCAACTGTAACATTATGATGTAACTCATAATTGGTAGGTTTGTCAAAACACTCTTTATCTGGACAATTACCCTTGTTGCGATGATTACTGTTGAAGGAGCAAGTGCTCTCTTGCATTTGCAGAAAGGAGCTCGCTTGTCTAAGACAAGATAAGCCCAGAAATTTACAACTTTTATGTCTCTCATTTAATGTCTTTCATGCAACACCCTCTACTACGTAATACCGAAGGATGGTCCTCATGAGTAGAAATTTGTTGTAGTTAAATTTTTAAAATTACTGTATACGTTTGTGAACATTTTTTGCCTTTCTGCATGATCACCATTCTTTTAGCTATCCAACGACATATACATTTACATAAATTCATCATTCCCTTAGCTGTGGCAGGGATGATTAGCCGCAGTATCCTCTATAGGTTTTTCC
>JAHZMW010003780.1:0-12887 GCA_027743745.1 Alloscopus bannaensis
ATTTCAAAACGAAAATGAATGTACCAGAAGCTCTACATCTTCCTTCTTAATTTGAACCTTTTGGAGTTCTCGCTCTTTCTTCAGTCTTCCTGCAACTTCTTCTTCGATAAGGCCTCTCACCTGTGCACAAATGCATAAATACAATTTAATTTACCCGGCCAAAGTACAGATCCTTAGAAAACTCAGAATTAATCATTTTAGCCTCGTCAACACTTCGCTTCGGTACTCCGCTCAAAAATTCAAATTGCCAAAATTATCTCGGATTATATATTACCCCACTAATGTCACTCTCTGATATTTCCGTTTCCTCCGCAAAATCCGTGACTTTCTCCAAATCTGCAGCACCTGCATCGTGTTTCTTCTCTTTCACCTTCTTCGCCTCTTGCTCCGACTCCTCTGTGAGATCCGTGTCATTTTCACCATCATGATGGGCGTCAGGTTTGTTAGGCTTAGGCATTCTTCCCTGGAGCGAATGGATCACCGCATCAACTCACGAATAACCTACAACAAAAGAAACAGCACGGGTCAAACTTCAAACCTCTCAAAACTCTCATTCCACTAAACTTTCCAATTCCACTTTCACAAAACAAAAGCTGACGAATGACCAAAGAACAAAATCCGATAATTCGAATCCCCGCAAAGCGTAAACACAGTTTCAACTGGCAGGATCTTTCTTTACCTTATCTTTCTTAGCCTTTCACCACTTTCACCCCTTAACTTCCAACGATTAACTTTCACTTTAATGTGCTCAACACAGAAATATGCACGGCGCAGCAGTTCTCACCGCAAACAATTTCACACTCTTCTGTGCTCACAATGAAAATTGCTTTCCCTTGAAGCTGCCGCATTTACAATTCATTGGCCACCGTTCACTCGATGACGAAAGCCCGGGAAACGAGAATTTGAATTTGTGGAATGTTATTGTACCCCTCTCCACTACTGTTGCATTGCGAGATGTTTTTGTTTTGCAAAGTGGTTTTGTCAATGCCAAATACATACAATGAACTCAATTCTTTTGTTTCTGGTAGTTCATGCGTTCATTCGTGTGCATTGTATTCATACTTTGCCGTTCAAAAGAGAAAAGATTTTACACTTAGTACAATTAGTATGTGTTGCGCAATCGAGCTTTAAAATAATAAATAATTCTAGTTTTGTTTTTTATTTTGACAGTTGACAGGAGTGTTTTTAGTAAATCAGTTACGTAAATTATAATTGGTGTCACAAATTCATTGTGTTTTGTGCTTGCGATTGTGACTGTTTTGGAAGAGTAAAGATTGTTTTGGCAGTGTGACGTTAAATTGATGGGTTTGATGGTTTTGATTGTCGGTTGTGGTTTCGAATGACGAGTACCTGTGGAGTTGAGTTGGAAGCAGTTCGCAAGTTTATGTTGCTTTTTATCAACTCGTGATTGTTGAGAGGTGTCTATTCCTGTTCGCTGTTGGTTGAGCTTCAAGATTGGAGGAAGGAGGTGACAGGTAACGAAACAATAATCAATAATATTGTTATAGCGGCGATTTTATTTTCATCCCTCCAATCAATATTGAATTTAAGTGACAGGAGGGCTCCATCCGACAGTAAACAGGAGTATATGTAGGTGGTACTGGTGATAGGTAAAGAATCATGAGGAGCAGGGATAGCTGTAGATAGGTTTTATTATTGATCAAACTTTCTCTGGTATGCGTGATAAGGATAACAATAAAGCATTTTTGCTGGCACATTATGCCATGTCAGTTTTTTGTGCATTTAGAAATTATTAGCTACATACAAAGAGAATGGAGAAAGTCTACCGGGCCTAGCAAAAGTTATACACATTGTTGATTGTGCCTTTTCATCGTTTCCGTCTTGTTTGACATGTCCATACGTCTTTACGCACGTAATTCCGAGTGACTGAGCGAGCTTGTAAAAATATAATATGCCTATAAATCTCACTTTGTCATTGGTAGTGACAACTTGCGACTGTTACGGATACATTTGCCTAGTAGCGTTAATGGTCCTCCTATGTATTTCAATTGGTTGACAAGTGCAGAGATTTGTAGAGATTACACACTAAATATTTATAATTAGCTAAATGTCTATTTGGGTATGTGTAAACTCGAGTCAAAATTACATATTACATTACGAGTAGGTGTTTGCTGTTCCTCAGTTTCTACGTTGTTTATATAAGAGCTAATTAACTCTTCTTTTTGATTAGCTTGTCAATATCCATATTATACATGTACAATGTAATTGAAGAATGTACCACTAAGGCTGGAATGTGTACAGGGATGATGTGAATTATTCCGAGAAAACTTAACAGGAAAAATAAAGACATTATATTTTTACAGTTTGTTTGTCCGCAAGTTTGCTATGACTTGGTTCTTATGACTTACTTGCATTTTTACTTTTTACAGAAAGACAATTGATTGTTGAGAAAGTCGAAATGACTCAGGTTTCCCAGTTTGATGGGTTTGATGGGATCAACCGGGATGACATTCACGTTGATAACGATTCGGAATACTCAGGAGATGAAGATCGTGAAGATGAGGTTTGTCAAGTTTTATCACTATCTATACCCATACTTGTTGCAATATTAACTACAAACAAATCATGTACTTTTGCTAAACCCTAAACGCTATGTTGATGTGCAATCTGTGAAAGATTACTAAATATATGATGACCCTTCACCCTTACTTCATTTATTATATAGATCAGAAAAGCTTTGGAAGCAATCGGTGATGAAACATTTGATTTCGACAGTGAGGATTCTTCGTTAAACGGTAGCAGAAGTTCCTCCGTTGTAAACCAGAATAATAACACCAGCAATGTGTTTTCGAATCAGGACACGAGCCATCACATACTTACGAAGAGTAAAATGAATGGACTCAACAACAACTCGTTTACAAACGGCGTGAATATGTATATGCTTCCAAACGCAGTTAATCAAGAATTAGCAGGCCAGGTGATACACCCTTCTCCTCCGAATGTGAATGGGAAGCTGCAAGGTCAAAGTGAAGTTTCACCGACGACTAACGGGTATCCCAAAATGAATGGCAACCTAGTGCATGCGTCAGCAGAAGGAATTGCATCGAAGCCTAAGAAGCATGTCACAATTGTCGAGGCATTTCAAAAGAACCGTGAGCACGACGAAATAGAGGAATCAAATCCTACAATATCACTGCTTCATAAAAAACACTGCCCAAGAAATGACCACGGAGGGTTTGGTGATACTGACTTGTGGACTGCAGCTGAAAACAAAGAAGAACAGATGAAGACATTACTTGAAATTCGTGAAAGACAGGTGCACAGGGGAGAAGAAGAAATCTCGAAACTTCAAAAGGATAAAAGAAGCTTAAATCACCAGATTGGCTTAATGAAGACGGAAATGGTCCAAATGAAATCTCAGCAGGAAGAGGCCGAAAAACTATCTCGTACGTGATGCATTATTTCCTTGTCTGGTGTAATTGAAACCTTACATGATTGCAGCACTACATTTAGATAATTTTATTTAAAAACTTGCTGTTTCTGTTATAGGATTGAAGGAGCAGGAGTGTGATTACTTGAAAACGAAGTTGCGAGAGGCAATTGAAGAATACGAAAGGGCAAAACGAGGGGAGATAACCGCCCAAGATCAAGTTTCTCAAATGAATATGGATGTGAGTTGCATTTCAGCCGATCCTTTTCTGTCCCCTTAAAGTACGACATTGTGTTATTTATGAACGCACGTAAATGTTTCGGAATTTCTTCCGCAGATTGAAAAGTTAAAGCAGGAAGTTCAACTCTTGAGCAGTATTGGCTCATCGGCTAAGCAAGCCGAGGTAAACGATGTTGTGAGACAGCTCAGAGAAAAACATGCAGCTGATTTCGTATCATGGAAGAAAGTTGTTGCAGAATTAGAGGGGCAGCTAAGAACGTTAAAGGTGACAAGTTAATGCTGCTGCTCTCAAGTGCTGGCACTAATCGTGGAATTGTTTTACTTTTCGTGTTTATTGTTTGATTTAACAGCGACATCAGCAATTGCTATCAGAGGAGAGTTTTTCTGGTACTAAAGTGAATGCTAGTTCCCAGACAGATGTCGAAGAATCACCACCAAAGTCTTCACCTAGTGTAGAGATTAAGAAAAAAGAAAAGACACAAATTGCAATTTTGGAAGACGCTGAAAATGGGGACGTGCTAATCAAAGAAAGGAAGCTAATTTCTTTAAATGAACGATTTGAAGAGTTAAAGCGCGAATTTACCGAGGAGAAGGTGACTTCCCATTTGTTAAATAACTTTAGAGTTTAGTCTTTTTTGTATCGTGACGTGAATTATCGCTTTTTGTATTACTAATATTCTCCACTCATTATTACAGGCGCAGCTGGTTGAAAACTATGAGAAGGAGATTGAACAATATAGACATAGGTTGGCAACTTTACCTAACGAGTTGTATCATATTTGGGAAGTTACACAGAAAGAGTTAGGATTACAAGCAGCGTTTGATTCAAGTATATATTATACTCAGATATTTTATAAGGCAATGCATACAACATTAAACTTTGATAAGACTCATTTATATTTTGTTTTTGGTGCAGGGCCCATATGCGTAGATGCTTTCACTTCCCCAATGGAGAAAGATGAAATTTCAATACGGGTTGATCCAACTGCTTCGGTTTCACCAATACCTCATGTTCATAACGTTTCAGTTCAAGTCGAAGAAACCCCATTTGACGTGGAAAATTTGTGCGGAGAGCAGGAGAGTTCGCGTCATGCTGATGTAACTTCAAGTCATCGGAAAGATGTGTCGTCTATTCTGGTTCAGACAGACGACAAGGAAACTTCGAACGTGGTAATCCAAACGGATGAAACATTAGAAACTTACAAGGTTCTTGCACAATTGCTGGAATCATGGTCAACTGAAGTTCAAATTGCCAAAGCCCACACAGAAGAAATGACGATCAAGTGCGAGGAGTCTGAGGAAGAATTGAATAAACTTCGGAAACAGTTCAAAGTACTTCAAAAGGTGGCTACAAAATGCAGAAAAGAGTCCAAAAGGCGGGAGGAAGCTTTGAAAAAACAGAATTCCGAAATGAAGGAAAGGCACCTAGAAATTTTGCAAAAATTGAATACTAAACTTGACGTTTTGGCTTAGCCATTCTCTTAATTCCGTCCAACTACGAGTAGTGATAGTACAACTGTGTGGTTCTTAAATTATCAAGTTGATTCGACATCAATACTACAACCTACCTACGTAATATAATTATCTTTGTCCGAATACCCAACCAATCGCGTTAGAGGCTGGTGGAGATGCATGCTTAATTGTATATTTATCGAATCGTATATATGAAACTATTCAGGACAATGTGAACACAGCTACTTAATAGCCCTCATTAACATATTTAGTACATTGCCGGTTGTTAGATTCTAACAATAGAATAGATTATGAAGGAAATCAGTGTACAAGAGTGATTCCTAGGAAGAATAGCCTTACAATCTCGTTGTCTTCATGTGACGTAAAGTCAATGAAGAGCTTAACGTAAACGATATTCCAATGATACGCTTATATTGTGACCTTTAGATATACAGGCCATAGTACTACGTAACATGAGATCTTTTTTAAACATTTATCACCGCGGATGTTTATCTCATTTTGCTTATTCCGATAAATAAATTCACACGTTCAACGAGTTTATGCTTGTAATACCATTCAATTTTTATTTTATCACGTTTGAGAAATGTTTTTACTGTAGACTGGGAAAGTCACAAGTGAAACTTTTGTATTTTGTGTATTTTAATTTACATGATGTTCAAAGTTATTGTAAGATCACATTTTATTGACTTGTATTCTTAGTTTTTGTGTATAATATATTAACTATATATCACTGAAAAATATTTCTGCAACAAAGAAATATATGTATGTATTACAATAGACTTCTGCATTTCATTCCTAAACTACGCAACTGGTAAGTGATAGACTGTGTAGTAAGGATTCGTTACTTCACATCGAATACAAATGATATTTCATTGCTTCAAGAGTGGTAGCCATTGTGTCTTTTAAGGAAAATTGACAATTTAATGATGTTCCCGCCTGGTTAAGTAAATCTATTTTGTTATGTTAGTAGTTTCACAGCGATTTACAATAAACGAGCAATTTGTAATGAATCCGAATTTTTCTTGGAGTAAAGAAAGAAGTACATCAGTAAAGAGTTTATATATATATATTTCTCGTCGTACTCTAGGATTTTGTACGCAAAACTACGACGAAAGTTGATTAACATTATGTCTGATATTCTACTGTAGAAAACTTCTAAACGTTTTCGAAGAAATCAAAGTATAAAAGGATGTAGATATATGTTTTTAGGCAATGACGCAGTAAACCTTAAAAATGACGTTTATAGCGTCCATAAAATGATTGAAAGTTGGTGAATGTGATAGTACGAAGAAAAAGAAAGGGACAGTAAGTTACGTTACGAGCAAGGAAACCTGAGTCAGGTTACCTGACACTGCAGACCTTTTATAATGAATGAATTGTAAGATTGACTGTTAGATTGAATTATTATGATTGAATACACAATAACGTGTTTTGAATAAGACTAGCATTGGTATTTCTGATATATCTACATACTTATACCTACGTACAAATGAAATATCACTGATTATGTATGGGTTCAGTTGATCCATGTAACATGAAGACGAGGTGTTCCGGTTTGTCATTTAAAACATACAATGTAAACCTATTTAAACTAACATTAACCTTTAATAAGCAACTATTTTGACGTACGGGGGCAGCCATGATTGAATCCTCCACAACTGCTGTACTGTACGTAAATAAAACTCTACCGGTTAATTCTTATTTCCAAAAAATAAACTGTAAACTCTGTTTCAGTTTTGATTGAAGAATCTTACGGATTGCGAATCACCGTATGACAACCAGTGTTGGTTGAAGAAAAAATATAGATTTAGAACGAATACTAATCAAAAATATAACAAGATAATGTTCATAGTGGGATTGATAATTATTGAAAGGAGCACTCGGACTACTTCTTATTCGTACACTGGCTCGACGGCTCTTACTAAGTAAATCAACAACGACGAGTAAGTTCAAAGAAACAAACAAACAACCCGTACCGTTAGGAGAGGACCTCGCCAGGCCACTCTAAAAACAGTAGGGCTTTGTAGGTATTTCAAGCGGGTGAAAGTTCAATTGAATGTAGACACGACATATCTACGGTTGATACGAAATCCAATTTGCACCGGGGGCCAAATACACCCTTTTGTTGTTGAACATGAAGGAAATCACACCTCTGTAAGCTGTCCTTGGCACTCCAGCCTACATAAAAATTGAAATTATTTTTCATGCCAAAAATGCACATTTTTAGATTTGTAGGATTTTATTATTTTGGCCTTACCCTGAAATCATCCATGATTTCTAACTTTTTGGCAAATATTCTGAAATCAGCCTTAGTTCTATACGTAAGTCTGTATTCTATATTAGACGCGGAGGTAATCTCTGCTCCTTCTGTAACGCGCTTTAGCTCTTCTACGGAATTCACTAATTGGCTAGAGTAAACGCGTTTTACAAAGTTGACATCATATACGTCCTAAAAAGAAAGCAAAACACGAGAGTAAAGGGTGTACGCAAATACATTATGTACAAAAAATCTCACACTTTCACTCTGCTTTCACTAGCATACCTTGTGCATATATGACAAATCCATTGACGTGAAAGGCACGAAATGCTCATTCAGCTTAATGAATCTGAGATGATTTTGGTAATACGTGCCACTGTAAAAGTAAAGAAAGCAGTCATTCAATTTCAGAAGCTTACAATAAGTGATAAGACAATTTTGAACGTTTCTTTTAAAGTTAATATTCTACGCACTGGCTAACACCGTCTTTTCCAAAAGTACTCGTTCTTGATATTTCTGGACGAATACAAGCTCTTTCTTTTCTCTGAGGAGGTTCTCTCATCCAGTCATCCCAGTAGCTATAAATATAATGAAAAATGATAACTACATTTCTCCGCTTTCACTTAAAAGTACGCTACAACGCTTTGAGTAGAGTGACTGCTGCAACTTACCCCCGCGGCCACTTGACCATCAGCTCTGCCCAAAGGGTTTTCGTCATAATACAATGTTACAGTTACACATACAGTGGTTATAGAGACTTTTAGAATCATCCGTCAGACCTATCAGGACGTAAGGTACAAACGATCCGTACCTTCCACAATTAAGACATTGTCATAGCCCAGAGTATTATACGTATGATTCAGGGCCCATCCATAATGTCTCGCAATATTATAGTATCCCTTCAGCTTCTTTTCTTTTGGTGGCACTTCAATTTCCCTAAGGTCAGGTTGCTGAAATTTGTCACAATAAGTAACTTCCAGATAGAAACTGCACCTAGTGTGACTCTTAATTTTGGCGTAATAAATTAGGTGGCACAACATACCATTATATGAATAATCGAGTCCCCGTACGATTTGATCACAGAGGTGGTGGCCGGGTGGGAGCCACAGTCTTGTGACACAATGATTGGGAACTTTTCAGAGGAAGGCCGATGTTTGAAAAGCTGATCTAAATTTCTTTTGACACTGGGACGGTTACAAACAAAAACTAGCACGGCTATCACAGACGACGAAGGTTTGCCACCAAGACCATCGGATTTGTGGGGTTCCTGCACAGCCGGAGGAGCTCCCACTTCCAGCACTTCTCCTTGATGGAAATCCTCCCCATCTTTGTAATTGGGATCTCCCTTGTGCTCTGCATCCGGATGGTTTGCTTCAGGACTTTGCACCTCTCCATGGTGCGCCTCTTGCTGAAGCTCCTGCTGAAGGGCTAGGAGCTTATCTTGCTGGTCCTGCTGCTGTGTCTTGAGGGAGGAAGAGCTAATTTGTTGCTGCTGAATTTGATTTTCATCGTTAGCACCATCAGCAACATTATTGCTTTCACCCTCCCTCCTGTGGTTAGTATACTTATCTCTGAGCTTATTTAGCAGATTTGCGGAGAAAATCTTCTGAGATGCAATTTCTCCTTCGATCTCATTGAGCGTGTCCGTCAATATCTTGTGTTGATTCTGATTATCAAAAAGGAGGGTCACACACATTAGAAATTAGTTTCAGAACGTCGTAAATTTATCTATATATGTATGCGTCATTTTGCATTTCCCTTCATGTATGACTTATTCTGCTTACTTGATTAGGCTTAGAAGGTTGCGTATGATGGTCTTTTTGAGAAAGAGATCCTTCAGGCGCAAGATGCACCATAAACGCCCATATCGTCAACCCCACGACCAGAACAGTCACAATGTAAATCTTCCGGAAGAGCAAGCGAGCCATACTGACGACTACGTGACTTTGCCCGTTTTACCAAAACACGGTCACATTTTTTATTATTTTAAACTCATTCTTCCTTTCATTTCAGCATTTTTAATTGCTTTCCATAGTATGGAATCCATAATTCGGGGAATGATGTCGATGCACAATTAAAGCCTTTGCGTAGTTGTATTAGGACTAACAAAGCCCCGAAGTTCTTGACTCAATATGAAGAGTCATTTAACAAAAAGTCTATCATTTTCATATACCTTAAAAGTTCTGCGTGTTGCACAGGATTATTTTTTCCTACATTTTCTACACTATTCACATTTTTTTAGTTTCTGTCCCTGTTTCCTGTGGTTCCCTCAGAAGCTTCTCTCTTGTCAAGTTACTGAAAAGATAACACCAAGAGATTTCAATATGTACATCGGACATCGCGTCCACACCCCTTCGACTAATGTCTCTTGTTGCGCGCTATCATTAGTGTCCAACTGCGATTTGTGGTTTATCTCATTTCCTGCACGCACCTTCTCTCAACCCTTTTGGGGGTACACGCACAATCTCATCCCAGACCAAATGACAGGATATTGAGCAACTTGCGCACATACACGATGACAAGTGTGCACACCAATTACATTCAGGCCTTACATAGCAAATCATGTGAAGAGCTCACATTTTGTCTGTCATAAAAGTTGCACCATTCTCGGGGCTTAAATGAGAATTCGAAAGTTTTCCCTCATTGTTCTCTCCCTATTCTGCGTCCTCTGCAATTCGCACATTATTCCCAAACAAACAATTGGCACATCTTTAAACGCTTCGTGTGTGTGCATGCACAATCACAGAAATTCACACCTTTTTCTGTGTCACGCAATATATTGTTTGAATAACTGGTCAACTGTATCCTGTCAAAAACTCATATCGCACCCAACAAAATAAATTTCTCACTCTCAAGCCCGAGCACTGACGAGGTGGTTCCCAATTTTTTTCTTAACTCTCATCTTCGCCACACAGGGTTTAAGGTGTAGACTTAAATACCACCTTAAAAACACACTTCATCATATTTTTTCTCGGTTTGATTCACTCTTCAAGATAAGAGCTGAAAATAATCCAATTAGAACATTTTCCTTTTTATCGATACAATTCTTCACTTTACGAGAATACGTGAGAAAAAAGACCTTTTTTGCTCTGCTTCTTCGCTCTGTCTCCTTTCACTAAAAAAAAGAGCCTTTTGGCTACATCGTGGTTGCAAAGTTGGTGCAAAAACTGTAATTTTCATAAAATCACACATAAACACATAAACACAGAGCCACGTAAGGTGAAGTGGCAGAAGAGTTGTGAAAAAATTATTGTGAATCAACGTGTGTCTGTTTGTGTGAAGCCTCTGATCCTGAATGCGTATATCAATTGTAAGATAAAATGTGAAGTAAGGATAAAATGAGGGATGATACAGTTTTGCGTGTGAAGCAAAAAAAAGAGTTGTACACATTCCCTACTCAGAAACTCATATAATGCACATTGCACACTAGTCTTCGATTCACATTCACTTTGCTCACAAACTTCACATTTTGTTCGCATAGACAAACAGGCTAGATGTGTTACTACGAACTTGATGAAAACGAGAATGTTCACTTTTTCTCTGAAGGTCTCCCTCTCTCATTTCTTGAAGATTGTATCGTTTTCTTGAGAGTCTTCTTAGCTCATTCATTGCACACACAACAACCACAGACAGAGCTTGTGTATGCTCTATCTGAAGTTTCTTTAAAGTTGCGTAGTTCACTTGTAAAAAAATTGTGCTTGTCTAACATTTAATGATTGCAGGGAATGTGTGTAGTCTTTGTGTTGCCGCATGACAGACTTTCGAAGAGAAAACCCAACTTCCTACTTAATTTTTTAGAGGAAAGATGAGAACTGCTGAAAAACTAGCCTGAAAATGAAAGCAAAATGTACAGGCACCATGTAAAATTGATTTAGAGAGAAGCAAGTTTTTATTAACATCGTCAGCACTCATGAGTTTGATTTGTTATCAACTAAAATATTACGTGCTACGCTATGCACGCGCCGTAAAATAAACATAATCATTGGTTTTCTTGATGAACATCCGGCTTTTCTTAACATCTCTTGCTGTGTAAAAAATGATTTTTTGGATTCATGATTGTGGGTTATTATTTGTTTGTATATGATTAATCTGAAAATGAAATGATTATTTTGTGTGCTCTTCTAAATTATTTAATTTGCATATAATTTTTGCGAAGTAAAACGGGAGTATAGTTTGGGTAAAATGTGGAGATGTGGAAATTGCTCAATTTCGTGTAAAATGACAATTTTTGAAAAGGAGAGTTTGACAACGTGCTGAAACTACACAATTTTAATTGAATAGAGAATGCATGATGTATGTATTCCAGAATTGTGGTGAGACGGTGACAGGAAAAAAATGCATATAGAAGTATGTTGTGATCATATACGCTGGCAATGGCTGACCTCTCGATACTGTGAAATATTTACGCACTCACTCAGGAGTACACAGTTGATAGAAATGTGGTCACACTAATCAAGTTGATAAAACCTCATTCCCAATTCATGTGGAGGGCAAATGTCAAAAGTCGAAAGACTAACTTGCTTAGACTTTACACAACAGAGAATGACATTCAAGGACAAAGTGTTGATGTCCTGATGAGTTTTTCCTGAATACATACAAAAATAATTAGTCAAGCCTTGAAAATTTGTTATCTTTATGTTGGATTTACGTTAGATTCATGGCATAAAATTGTATATCAAAATTAGAATCACGAATTAGGAGGATCCGATCTTTATCTTCACAAATATGCATTGAGTACATAAATCGCAGAAGTGAAAAGTCATAACAAGGGAGGCTTGGTGATGAATCGAAAACTTCCGATTTTAGAGACAGTCGGTAAGTAGCAAGTCCACAATTGTTACGGATATGGTTCGTCTGACTCTTTAATGAGTTTCTATATCACGGTGGATGTTTCACAACGGGATTACGTGGAGATGGAACACGAAAATACTGTCAACTGTGTAGGTATGTATATAAACCGGACTTCAGTTTGTATGCCTACGTGTCTTTAATCGTTACCTGCCAATCATATCACACATTTGTCAATGACAAATTGTCATCTCATTAATAGTGCCCGTTGCAAACTGCGAGTGAACGGATGCACTGTACAGTAAATCATCAAAATACAGCGTATTTCTACAACTTTTTTTAGCGGTATTTGTGAACTAGTATTATATTACTCTTCTGCTGAAATAGAACAAACAGAGTTACCGAGGACAAACTGAATTTGTTTAGTGAAACAGTTTTAGGTCACAGAGTGTGGTTTTGTTGACCCAACACAAATGAAATCCACAAAAGTCAGTTTGGATGGAGTAAGGTATCCGAGCAAATTTCAGCGAGCCCATAAAATTCAACTCACTAACCGCAACCATTGTGTTGAACAGGTCGTCTATAGTTTTCATGAAGTCGGAGCTTTGGATTTGCATGCAAAGTGCTTACTGACAATGAGTACAAAAGAGGTGGAGTCTCTTCAGCCGATTCTCGATTCTTTCTTTGGCCGATTTCGATTTTCTCTACAGCCGATTCCGATTCTCTCTTTAACCGATT
>JAHZMW010003781.1:0-18881 GCA_027743745.1 Alloscopus bannaensis
ACACCACAATTCATACCAGAACTAGTACCTAAAATGTGTGCTCAGCACACCACCTTATAGGTGGAGATATGAAAAACACAAGTCTACACACACATGTACCAAATTATCACGTGAAAAAAATCTTTTTCTCCAGGAGTCCGTTGAACGAGAGAAAGTTGTGAGAGCTGCACTACTACAGCCACCACTACCTTCCCCAAGCTCACTCACAGTTTGGATTCAGAGGAGAAGCGTACGAGTTTTTTCTCTCTCGGTTGTTTCTACTTTGCACAATCAAAATCGTGTCTCGTGTGCAAGTTTTAGGACGCCTATTACTATTATATTCTTTTACACAAAGCTAAAAAACTTGAGTCGGTTTTGTGTGTATGTGTGCAAGTCACGCCGAAGAAAGTCTCACTTCAATAAAGTTTTTAAAAAAATATATATTTAAACGCACAGCTTCAGTCAAAGCCAACCTACATAGAAAAAATTGTCGTCCCGTCTGTTTGTCTGCGGTGCTTTTGTTGAAGAAAACCATACTGTGAGAAAAGCAAAAAGTCAGAGAAAACAGGAAAATATATAACCAGCGAATTTTTATTCGGGTATGTGATCTCATATTCGTGTGTGGCATCCAGAATTAAATATATCAAAGGCGTGGACTGATATTACACCGTGAGTAGTCCGATTTTTATTCACCGTCTTCACATACAATACATATGACATTTTTCAACCCTGAAACTGTAGTGCGCTACCGGTATTGAAGTTGACTGCCTCAACAAATTGCGAATTCTTGACATATCCAATCCACCTCAGACGACATGAGGATGAGCTAGCCATCTCAGATTGCCCCGGATGCAATTTTTGCAGTGGAAAGAAGCACCCTTATTAAAATTTTGAAAATTGTGAAATTGGTGTCGTACATTCGACAAAAAATTTGATCATCGTCATCTTTAGATCATCTTTTGCTGAGTTTGTTGCTGTCTCGTAACCACAGCGTGGGTGGACATTACACTGGACATATTGTTGAAAGAACGTTTTGACTATGTAATACGAGTCCGTCTGGCCAAAAAGTGACGGTTGGTGTGCTAAGCGTAAGAGACGTTGAGGAAGTGAGAGAAAAATTGTGATCTTCTATTACAACCCTGGTGAGAGTAACGTGTGATGATGACAGTGGAGTTCACGGCATGGATAACTAATAAAAAAAGCACGTCTCTTTCACTACTCAATGTTCACAACCACCGTGTCGATCTGTAGCCCTGTTCCCACTCGTATCATAGACACAGCCATATAAACAATGACACAGTATTGTTTCGCGTAAAAATTGATACTCTCTTGTTGCAACTGGGAGAATTTTTTTGTGATAGTGTCAACACCTGAAGACAAGAGGACGGGAAAAGACCATCTCTGTTGTTTACTATTATTATGGTGAGAAGGTAAGCATCATCCGACATATTTTAATACCAACGAGCAGACAGGATTCAGAGTGATTTGCACCCACATGATGTCTCGCTGAGCAGTTGTCGCGAAATCATGACGCTGCGACCGCTCTTGACATGAATGTCTTTGTAAATTGCACATGTTACAAATTCCAAGGACGACTTTTTCCCATTCGTTGTTTTTTCTTTCGACTTTTTACGACCCTCTTGCGGAGTAAATAAAACAAAGCCATTGCTCCTATTTCACCGGAGAAAAAATGCAAAAATTATATATAGTTCCTTTATTCAAACTACACACATATATGTTTTGGTGGATTTAGTAGTGTGTCGACATAAGTGATAAGAAAGTTGGAGGGCGCTGCAGGAAAAAAAATTCACACAAGGAGCAGGGAAAGAAATGCATTATGATTCTCAAAGAGTGTCCGTTGCGAAAGTTGAAACTGACGGGAAAAAAATGTATATTTCCCGTCTTTAGGGAGGATGGTGATGAGTTCTTTCATACGATTAGTGGGGCGGTGGCGGAAGGAAAATTGCAAAATGTTTTTCCACAAGCTCAATCTCATGTTTCTTCGCTCCAGCTTCATTTTTTTCGGAACGCTTCATTCCGCAGAACCTTTTATTGTTAGGTATTGAGTCTGGAGACGCCTTTGAAGTTTCTCAAGTCTCCTGTCCTCCCACTCTCTCTTCAAAACCTGTACTTTTTGTCTGAGCTATATGTACTCTGACTAAGACAATTTGCGGCTTTCTCGCTCTCATTGTAAACGTACTTTCTTAACACAAACAACTTGAAATGCTTGTCATGATGATGATGAAGATGATGAGCGTTGCTAGTTGGAGAGAGCTGAGGCTCTCTGACTCTCTTTGGGTTTTCTCAGCTTTTGCGTTCCGTCCTTTATTGCAGTGCTTTTAATGTGCATCTTCCCTTTCTCTTCTAAGTTGCCTTGCATTATTAACGTGATGATGAGACTTTCACTGTATCTCTCGTAATGTTGTGAGTTATGCGAGTAGTTAGTCAAATATTTCGGCAAATGTTGCAATCTATGTAAATAGGACAAAAGGCGAAAAGTTTTCACTGGTTTCTCTCTCTCTCTTTCTCTGGTCCTCTTTCATTGGCAAATATTTGGACTTGTGTTTTTGTTAAAGTCATTACCAATCTGGTCTGGAGGATTTCTGCCAACCTACTTACTGCGTGTCCTGGCTTGGGAAAGGGGAAAATAAAATATTTGCTTTCTTTTGACTCGTTTTTTCTCTACACCTTTCTCTTGCTTTTGCTCTCAAATAGAATTTAAAGTGTTGAAGGGCAGCGCTAGAGTAAAATATATTTTTACAAAAAACGACGTAGATTTAAACATGCATTTTGGAATGGTTAATTTTTACAAAACAAACGCGTTGGTGTAGTCTGTCATCTTCTTACCAGCCAAAGGCATGAACAGAAGTGAAATGATTTTGACTACTTTTTGTGCATACTACGATTACAGCAGATTCGAACATCGTTTTAAACAGTACATTGTGGTGACTAATCTGACTAAAACAAGTGTATAGGAGTGCTCAATGACAGCTTTCATGGCACTGCAAAGCTTAAAGTGTATTTCCTTTGAAACAAATTCAATTGATGAGTCTAAACCCCTTTTCCTGAACAAGTAAACAGGTTTCAAAGGATGTTAACAAAACAGCATCATTTTTTTTGAACGTTTGTTGTGCAAACCAGTATGAACGAGAGAAGCAAAGACTAACAAAAAACTATCTCTGAGAAAACTCTGCGTCGCTCGTAAAATGGCAGTATACTTCAAACTTCTCAAATATTTAGGTACCTCACACTAAGCGCAGCCTTACTGTTGCGCTTTCCTAATCTCGCTGCTGAGTCAAACGTTTGTGAGCTTTTTTGTAAATCCGCAGAAAAAAATATGAACACGCTCATCAAATTCAGGCGAGAGAAAGAGAGGCCGAAGTGATAGTAATCTGCACAGTTGAGTGAATAATGTAATGGATTTTTTTCTGGGGAATTAAGCAGCGTTGAAAACGACGGGACACCAGAATCCGTGTGGCACTCAAGCCGTGTAGAGGAAAACGTAAATATTATACCTGAGCTTGTGGGATTTGATTAAGGGATCTATAATTCAGCCCCGTGGCAGAGAAAAGAGCCCCTTCTCGAAAAGAATGTAGCACACACGCCAGTTGATTAACTGTGTTAATGTATACGACCTGTCGTACACCAAGTACCTTTTCTCCTCTCACACACGTGGTAACATGAGGTAGACAAGGCAACTACTAGAACTGGAGGAAGGTTTTCCTTTTAGAATTACTCGAAATTCACGTTACCTTCCGCTTCGTTGCTGTTGTATGAGATTTATGTGGGTGTGTTCACACGCCAAGGTTTTCTCTCTTTTTCGACGACAGATTGTAAACTAGGAGTACCTATAAATAAATAAATTACTAGTTTTATTCTCAACTTTCTTTTTCCTCCATCCTTGTTTTCGAACGTGGAAACACACATTGCAAACCTACTCATATATTTATAAATTGAGCTTGGTGAAAGTTGAATTGATACGTGTCACGTTTGGCTTCTTGTTAGCAGCCATCTGCTGTATATATTTAGGCAAGATACAGAAGTTGCATGCAAGTCTGTCATTGTTCTTTTCTTTTTTGTAAGTTTGGATTTTGGAGGAGGTGGATGAATAATATCATTGCAGTAGTTGCTAGACAATGAGAAGTGCATCACGACGGGGAAAGCTATTTGTCACATGCCCAATTTTGTTTGGCGAAAGCTTCACTAAAATTTTGACGATGATAAAAATACTGAGTTCAACGATTTGCAAGGCTTTTTTCATTGAGAAGACCGTAACAGCGCGTCAAAGAGATGGTGTACGTTAGGACCATTACTAATTGCACATTTCAAAGGATAGATTACATTTTGATATTTCAGGAAAACCATGTCAGAGGTTAACTTGCTCAAAATAACAAACAAACCGTGTGCATGACATGTGATATGCACTCTGTTGTCAGTTCTTTGCCCCAATGGGTCAATGTGCAGCACTTGATTTCTTTTAATTTTGCACATCAAACTTCTCGTATGACCGGCGTCGCTTTTATGAAAACCCATAGCAAATCACTCCTTTGATAGCTGAATTGGAGTCTATTTTTACTCTTACAAAGAAATTGGGCAGGTTTTTTCCGTTTGAAAATGAACAGCATACCTCATTTAATATGAAAAAGATTACCACCACAAAATGTGCAGAAATCATGTCCCACCGCTGATCCGTATTGAGTAGCACAAAGGGCTAGAGGGACTCCTCAAGCGAAGCATATCATATTTCACGCGTTTCATCTGGACAAAAATAGCAAAATCGGGAAATCGTGTTCCGCGTTTCAGGACATGATCAGTAGCCCAAGTGCATTCTAAAAGAACTTCGTCGTCCGCCCCGACTTTGTTTAAGCATCTACGCATTTCGTCAATTTTTTGTGCGGTCATGGTTTACAAAAAAAATGTGTTATACCACACGTCTGCTTCCAAATACATGCGTTTCATCTCGCTAATTTTGCTGAACTATACGAGAAAACAGAGACTTCTTTTTCTCTTCGCGTGGGCTGACGAAGCGATTTTCCTTTTGAACAATTGGGCAGTTTTTGGACTGATTTTTTATATGTAGCTGACTGAATAATAAACTCCAGGAATCCATTCAGCCTTTTAGAATTGTGCAGAAAAAACCGAATTCAAAGCACATACCATCTCGTCATCATGAATAGGTATACGTACAAATTTAATAAACTGCATTCCTCTCTTTGCCTACAAAGAATGTTGAAAAGAAAGTTGACGATGCGATACGGAGGAAGTCGTCTCTCACTCTCTCCGTCATCCACGCACCATCTTCAATAAAAGGATGACGATAGGAAACCCAACAGAGAAAATACTTCGACAAGATGACGAACACGAAAGCAAGGAAAAAATCTTGTTGAAAAGGTGGCATCGTAGAGGGCCGCCTTCCCTTGTTCAAGCTCATCGGCTTTTTGTGTTCTCCATTTAAAAAAAAAACAAAGAATTCCTTCCCAGTAATTCAATCTGTACTTGAGGCTCCCAATAACGAGCACAATACACAATTGTTTAAGTACTGAACTCAAGACGAGGCTGGACGAGTGGTGGAAAAAGCGCATTAGATCAAAATCAGATTGTAGACCCACATCCGCTTCGTTCTCTCCCAAATTACGTATCGACATACTTCCGTGAAGTCGATGCGATTTTCAAACAGTTTTTTTTTGTGGGACTGATTAACTAACTCCATTTTTCAGCCGACTGATAACGGAAGAAGAGAGTTGGGCGTAAGTAGTCTTGAAAATTTAGGACCAAGTTTTCTCCGCATAAACATGCCGATTTTTTATGTACGAAACGTGGGAGATGGAGGCGACCTTAGTCAAGTTTGCGGTACATTTGGAATCCGATAAAAGGGTTTTTGTTCTCCATCGAAAGGCGAGTTACCATCCGCTATCACAGAATATGGCTGGTCGACTTTCATTTATCAAGGGAAATCTGGGAACTTCATTGATTCCTCCGAACACACCGACACAGAATCTTGAGAGGCCTGAAAATAAAAACCGTCTGCCCAACTGTCTTACGGATCCTTCATCCTTTTCAATACCAAGAGCCTTGTAAGAGCTTTCTCTTGTCTTACAACAGGATGTGAGAGAGACAATATTGATGGTAAAGTTTTAAAACTTTTGTGTACTTCTATTAATTTCCCCGTGAATAGCGAAATGGGGCATTTTGCATTAAAATTTTGTGGAAATGAGTGTAACTCAAGTAAGACAGTTGGACAATCAGTGGAAGAAGCAAAATCGTCACAAAATTATATAAATATCTGTAATATATCAACCTTAAAGTTCTCAGTTGCTGCTACTTCCATTCAATTTGAAGAAGCCCCCATTTGTGTTGCATTTCAGAAAGGAAAGCAATTTACGGGATCCCTCTGAGTGACGACAAAGAGGGCTCACAACTTGTAATGGAATTATTTTGTGAAAGGAGTCATGAAATAGTAACTTCATAGGAGCTCACTCAAATGAAGGACAGGTCACAAATGGGAGGAACGTAGAGCTAGCACAACAAAAAATAGCTGAACACAAGATCGCCTTTTTGTCCGAGAAATTCGATAGCCTCTCAATAACGCTGACAATTTCCTCAAATAACGTCGTGTATGAATGAGAAGTACAGAGTGTACTGTTAGTTTCACTAATAATGCCACCATTGTCCGAGTCTCCCATTACAAAATCTCGGAGCTACTTATCTCTTCGTAGACGCAAAGGTTTGGAAGGAAATGAAATCCCGAGAAAAGTTTTTCTTCTTGTGATCTTTGAGCAGTGTGTGAATACGCTCTGTATGTGACTCAAAAGTGGCCACTTCCCATATTGACGGAAAGTCGAAAAACTTTTAGTTATGAAATGAAGGGATGATGGAATACCATTAGTTGTACAAAAAAATATGACTCAAAAGATGAACGCTAAGGAATGAAGAAAAAAGCGTTTCAAAAAAAAGGAGCAAAAATCGGTTTTTCTCTTGTCAGTATTTTTTTTACTTTGCTAGTGGATTACTTTCACCGTTTTTTACTACAATCAATGCAATATATCATACTGGACATACGTTCTGTAATGGAGACAGGGAAAAGTGTTCTGCACTAACAGCTTCCGCGTATGACGAGTCGAAAAAGACTGGAATAAATGGAGAGAGAAAGTTACTCTTAGAGAAAATATGGTAGAAAGATAGGTATACATACTTTTTAAGCTCGCATCTTCGAGGTTTCTCTTCTTCGTTGATGATTCTCTGTGACACGTTTGTGCAAAGCTTGTGTAATTGCAGCAGACTATCGAAAGCAAAAGAAAACTGGAATGGTGCGCTAGCCACTGTGTAGATGATGTTATCAAACAACACACAAGTGACTAGAAATTTTTGCTCGACACAGAGAGATTTCTTGTAATCTGCTCTTGTCATTAAAGACAGAACGCGTGGCGTTAAAGACAAGACAAGAAAAAATACGGAGAAAACGCTATAATTGCTTTTGGTCTCTTCTCTCTCATTACTTCTCTCTCCCTTACCCCCAATTTTGATGACACAATTTTTTGTCTTGGTGTGGAAAAGAGGAATTTGATAGGGGCTGCGGATGCACGTTCGAGTACTATTCTGCATTGGCGAACCACTTGACGCAAAGTGCAGATCATGGCGTGAGGTTCTCGTTGTCGAGTTGACTAAATTGCAGCTCAGAGAGTTGGAAAATAATGTGAGAAAGCGTGAAATATGAAAGAAAAACATGTTTGCTTCATCCGAGTCAGTCCCAGAGCCCAATCTTTTTCTGAAACACTTTCACCCGGATTGAGTGCATCCAGAATCATATGTAGAGAACCGTGTCCACACACACTGTCGGAACACATGGAGAAAACTTTCCATATAGTCTGCACAACACTCTCTCGCCCGCTTTGTTGCGAGATGCATTCAGTTGTCATCCCAGATAAAAATGACGACTTGTGTCACCAAACACACAGCAAAAAGACGACACAACGTTTTGTAGAGTAAGGATCATATACCTACGTATGAATAACTTGCGGGTCATTCAGTGATTCTACTAAGAATTTGTGTGATTAAAGACTTCTCTCTAGCTAAACTAAGCCTATAATAGGATTTCACATGAAACAAAATTGACCCGAACCGAATTCGTAAGATGTTGTAGGATGAGGATGATGCAACAAGACAAAAGAGCATCCATTTGTCCTCCTTACACAATAGTACATTATTAGAAATATGACATGGAGCCGGAGTGTTTTGTGATACATGTGGTGAGTTATGAGTCTTTCTGTACTTCTGAAAGTTGGTCGACTTCTCTCTCGGCTAAGTTGTTCATACTGCATAATGGTATATGGGTCCATTCGTAAACTTTCCAAAGACACTTCATTAAAGGTTAAATGTGAGTATGGTATAAATGCAGCACTACCCATATTGTACAAATTGCCATGCCTTTCTAAGCGTCCCATTTTGTTTACTTTGAGAAATACTAAACAATGTTTTCTATTCGCGCTGGCAACACAAAGAGAAAAGGATCGTGGTGGAGAAAATGACATGAATCACGAATTAATGTGAATAGTTGCTGACTAGAGAGAAAGACTTAAGCTCTGGATAGTTGAGGATGACCAGGTTTTCTCCATTTCCTGTCTTTCCTTCTAACGTCCCAGGAGAACACTTCTCGTTAACTCATCCACTCCAATGTCAACTACGGAGTGAATGCCAACCCTCGTGCATACAACTCGCATGTTTTCACGCAGTGAAAATGATACAACGGGCTTATAAATAGGCTCGAGAGTTATTCCCATGGATTATCATTATGTTGATTTCACACCGTGAGGACCGCCACTTTCGACACAATTTCTTTGATATAATTGTACAGTTTTAGCATTGATTACGTGAAAACCTTGACATTGTGCAAGAACAATCATAACGAACATTTTTAAGCTTTCTTAGAATACACAAATATAAAGGATAATTGCTGAGTCGTAAAGTTGAGCTGGAATGGTGGGTGAAATGGTTGAAATGAGCGAAGTTCCGCTCAAGGCTGCTGAGGAAAAGGTGATCATTAAATAATTTTCATACGTTCTTGAATTTCTCAGGAACGAGAGGCCCTGTTCTTGATGACTAAGTTCCACGAGTGTTCAATTAAAGCTTCCTCAATTTCTCTCTTAGTAATCTATATTTTCCTGCGTATTTCTACTCGTTTTCTATATACATGTCTGTCTGTGGACTGCTCATTGCTGTTTCACATTTAGTATTCCTCATCTCATCCAACTTTTGGAGCTTCTCCTTTTCACTGTTGGATTCCCCCGGCGGTTTCCAGGAGAGAAGCGAAAATTAATAGCTTCGTCCGAGCTTAAATTTAGAGGCTAGACGTCAATTACTTAAGTTTTCTTTGAATAAATCGAGGTACTCTCAACCTTGTGAGAGTGATGTCGAGAGAGAACGACGGTGTGGAGTGAATAAATGAAATAGCTCCTCGTACAACTCAGAGCTTGACGACTCTCAACAATTCTCATTTGTAAAAGAATTTGTACGTGAATAACGCGTCTAACGGTATTTTTTAGCTTCTTCAACAGTTGATGGAAGAAATTCATTGGATTTCCATAGAATGGAAAAATTCCTCATTGACTTGAGTGTAGGCATGTTGTGCACTTTCTTGATGAGTCTAATAACAATGCTGTTTGGGAGAAGCTACAAAAACATCATGGTAACAGCCTGGTTTGAAGAAATTTCATCGACAGTAAACATGTTTAAACGGTATCCCTCTCTATCTAATTGCGGGGAGTGAGTGATTGTCGTGGATTGAAAATTGTATTTTGTATTTACTTTTTTTAAATTTCGATAGATGGATAATCTTGTAATGCATCCTTGCTGCTTCCACGTGCAGAAATCATTTCATTCGTCCTTTTCAATAACAAAAACGCAAAAATTGACGCACCGGCTCTTCTCAAATTGAGGGCGGGAGAGTATGCATTTTAAAATAGGGAAAATAGAAACTTAGAAAAAATAAACCCTTTAAAATGGGAAACTGGTGCCACAACGCGCTGTGAATAGCGCAGAAGCAAAAAGTAACCTACAAAGTCAACACCCATCTATGATTCCAACACAAATCATCAACAAATCATCAAAAAGTGAGTGTGCTTGTTTAAATATGAATTGCAAAATCGAAGTTTCAATTTTCAAAACCAAAAGAAACAACGCGCAAAATAACGTTACGTAACTAGCGCAGGTACAAGTGAAAACACCAGGATCGTAGCTCATGAATGGAAAACCGGCATGAAATAAATATCCAATAAAACTGACTCTTTCAAAAACATCAAGCGGGTCATACTTGGGCCAACTCAAAGTCTATTGCAAAGGACGCATAAATCATGCCACTCCATTGATTTGGAGAAAATAGTCAAAGAGTGAGACACAAAATGAAGTTACCAGGGAAATTGCCATAACTTTCAAATTTGTGTGTGAACTGCACATGAAACTTAATCTAATGAAAGTTGATGCGATGTTACTTAACCGAACAAGTCTTAAATTAGCATGAAGCGTTAAGATAAAATGAGTAAATAAAGTAAACTACTACACGAAGATTTGGAAAAGTTTTTTTTTTTTGGGGGGGGGGGGGGGGGGAAGCACTACAATAATCATAATGCATTTCCTTCACTCGTTAATGCACTTGCCAATTGGAAACCCCGCTGAGAAGTTTTGGTTACATAAATTTCCCTGTACTTGGGAACGCTTTTGTGAATACATTGCATGGTCGCAAAGTTCACTTATTCGAAGGGAAAAGTTGATTGGCAATTTTGCAAGACTGATAATAATAAAGTTTTCGTTGTCTTTGTCGAACACCTTGTTTCTTCTTCTCGTATCATCTTCTTACACAGAGTATCCAAAGTTGTACACATATTTACTCTTCAAAACTCGAACTATATGCTTCATTTCCACCGCATTTGACAAAAGTGCTTACATAATTTACTACGAAAAAGTTATTCGCTTTTTATCAGCTCTTTGGGGGAATTGAGAATTAAAAGAAGGACTCGTAAAAGATCTCGCGGATATATCATGGTTTCTCACGAGAGAAAAGTCAGATAAGACAGTTGTGAGTCTTTAGATGTTCGACATCTTTATGCCAGCTCTTTTTAAAGTTATTTTGAAGTGTCTCAACTGAAAACCAGAAAAACTTGTTCCATTTCTCAAAAAGTCGTATTTCTTGGCTTTCGTCTAGTTGTTTCTGCGAAAAACATGCTGCCCAATCTTTTTGCAACTTCCAGTTCATTCTCTACGGCTGACGGAAGAAGGAAGTGAAAGTTAAGGATGAAAGGATCGTCTTTCACTTTCTTACACTTCCACCACATTTATTTCGACTCTTGAATAGGGAAAACAGACATTGGTGCACACACTCAAGAGGAAAAGGCAGATGAGATAGGAAAGACTGAAATAAATTTTAGAAAGCGTTGTGTGTGTTCGCGTAGGTGGCAAAACTCAATTGGTTTTTGGACTCGATCGCTTTCTGAGCAAACATAATTTTTTCATTGAAAATTTTCAAAGTACACGAAGTTTTCTCTTCTCTGCCAGTGTGTTTTTGGGAAAGCAATAGGGAAATTTTTCTGTCTTTTCTTTTATTTTCAAACTCGCGAACTGAGAGACAGTTCATATACTGCATATCTGCATATTATGTTGGCTTGTGTAGAGAGGGCTTTACCCTCATTCCTTCTCATTTACTTTCACTCCCTTCTCCACATTCCTCCCTGTCCACAGTTTCGTTTTTGCGGTTGAGTAAAATTACAAAACCAAGAGTGACGAGTGAGCTTCGTCCGTGGTTTACCTCATTGGAGCTCATCCGACCGTGCTTCATGTTTTTTAAAGAAGCACACACACAAGCATACCATACAAGTCTATGAACTCAGGGAGGATCGACGAATCATCAAAGCTCGAGAAAAAAAAGCTTTACACTCTCCCAAATTTGACTACACTTTCTACAGGAAATGGCAAATGGGTGCTGAGGCAATATCTGTACGTTGTCCCGCACTTTCACCATCCATCACCTGCAAATGAGCGTAAAGTCTACGTGTATTATACACGGAGGGAAAGACAAAAATGCTGCGGAGAAAAACTCTCAAGGGAAAACTTTGCAAATCCGGAGAACTTCGTTAAATTGGTTAAAATGTTTTGAAAGGAAGACGTGCTTGTTCCTTTCTCTGCGTGTATTGCTGTTGTTTTGGGAAATTTCACTTTTTTTTCTCTGAATCGTTGAGAACACACCTGTATGCATATACGAAATAAATATTTTTTTGTGTTTTGTGTTCCCTCCAGACTCTCACCGTGTTGACAATGAGTAGATGGAGAGCGGTGGCTTCTATGTCCGAGCAGATTCTCCCCTCGTATCTCTTCCCGTCGCTGATATTTACCGGAGGTACTGAGCCATCAATGACAACCACTTTGGCGGAACAGATTCTCCCAGGCTTTTCCTCCACTCCCTCCCCCTTCTCGTGGGACGAGAGTGGGAACGACTACTTCGAGAGAAGCAGCTCAACGCCCGTGTCGACGCTGATGGACACGGTTGGGCTCACATTGCATATCTTCCTCAATGACTCGATCACAAGTCGAATTCACATGACGACCACCCAGGAAATGAGTAGCTACACTTACATCGGCGGGACGAGTTTGGGGGGAACAGCGACCGGAGGGGATGAGCTTAGCCCGCTGACATTCGAGTCTTCCACTCCGGCAGATGTGCTCAGTGGAAACGGCTCCGGCACATTTGCCACGGCCGCCACAAACGTGTCCAATTCGCAGTCAGCGTTCCCAGGGAAAAGTGTCATCATCCCGTTGTACACGCTCATTGAGCGCGACATTCATGCATTTATGCTAATGTTTGCAAAATTCGAGTGTGGGAACGGTGCTTTTGTAGCTGATGCCTATTTCTCGCCTGGATTTCCGAGGAATTACGTTGGAATCTTTGAGAGGAAGTGGGGTGTCATGATAGTGTAATAAAATCCGACACTTTTGCATTTACTGCCTCCAGGATTTTGGCGTGAGATCTCTCTCCCTCTGATGTGTCACTCTTACTTCTCAATGCATATGGAAATGGGTTGATTTGCATAATTTGGGATAATTTTGACACTACCATACAGACAGGCAGAGGAATAGGAGAGACGGTTGCTACGATCTTATACGAGAGAAATGTGTGCATAAAGACGCAGATAAGGATGTGTAATGGCTGATTCCAATATAATACAAACAAAGACGCAACACTTGCTGTGATCGAGCTTTTGGCTCATCCAGGCATTGAGATTCGTATCAGGACGAGTGAGCCGCAATGTTAGGAGGATCATTATGACGTAATTGTCGAATTTATAAACGTGCAGATGTCCAATGGTTGAACAAGAATTGTATGCCAAATAGTGAAAACAGTGAATTTGCTACGCAGCCCATTGTGAAGTGAAACACTGGGTTAGATAAGGAATTGGTAAATGAGCGTAGGTGTCTGTCCTATATTTCACGGGTCTTTAGCAGTTTATAAATTTTCATGAGATTTGCTGTTCTTTTCTCCGACGGAGTGCAGAGTGCCGAATAATTTCTGATGACATTACGAGTTGACATAATTTTGTTAGCAGGAATCTGTTGGGAATCAGAGAAGTAATTCTAAGAAAAAGGACGAACAACCAAAATGCGCTTATACTCTATGAAAACGTTATTGCTCAGTTACGACACACAAATGAAACCCATTCACCATGCATTTGCACAGACGTCTCACAGAACAGCGTAAATTGTAAAATGCAGAGCCATTCTTTTCTTTGCCTCCCTGTTGCATAACAGAGTCCAAATGCATAATGTTCACTTAGCGAAAAACAAACCAGCAACGAGAAGCATAGCCTCATTGCTATTGATACAATGACGATTCGTCATTGACGAGTAAGCGTGAGTCGAGTGCTTGCAAATATGAATGTGACAAGAAAGGGAGGATTGTTGCTGTGTACAACACCCAAGCAAATTTGGACACAATGGCCTCGCCAGTCAGGGTTTTTGTGAATCGTAGGCAAACGGTTGCTTCGGGGTGTCTTGTACCCAGGCTTCACATTACTAGAAGTAAAGGAGTGTGGCGGTGATAATAGGTTACTATTTACACGAGACGTAGTGTACACACACGAAATTCTGAATACTAATGTGAATGAATCGTATTGAGCAGATAGTAAGAAGGGATGGGGATAAGAGCAAAGACGAATCCAACTGCATTTGCCATATCACAAAAAGTAAGAACGAGATGAAACGTTAATATCTGTAAAAGCTTGTTCGAAAGAAGAAGCTTCAGGATTTCGGGGGTTCCTCTGCCACTGAAGCAAACACAATAATATTTAGAGGTTTTCTAAGGCACATGCTGAGCCGGATCGTTATCCGGTCAATGCGTTCATCGTTATGAACGCATTGACTTTAGGATGACCGGCTACACTAACATCTGCACTGTCTGTATTTCTCAATATGCCAAAAAGGGTGACAACATGTCCACATGACGTCTCCTGGGAATAAAACGATGCCGTCACAAAGTAGACTTTAATCTAGTGCTGTAAACTACTTTTATTTTGAAACCTCGTTGGGCAGCGTTTTTTGTGAATGATTCTTCCGGTTTTTGACGGGAAGTTTTGTAGTGAATAAAGTCATGTCATTCCATAAAAAAAATCATTTCATTCCAGCCTGTTGGATTTCATTCCATGAAAATTCATTTCATGACAGGAAGTGTTCATTCCATGTTCACTCCATTCCAATCCATTCCAGGTTTATATGAATTTTTTTTAAAGCCTGCTTTTTGTAGCATTGATTGATTTTAATTAGAGAAAATGTGTTTTTTTCAAATTATACATGTGTTCAATCCAGGTTGTTCAATTGAACAAAACCAGGAAAATCCTAGCGAATTTTTAGACAAAAATAACGGTAAATATTAATGAAAATTCATTCCATTTCTTAGTGTGAAATTTCATTTCATTCCAAAATTTCTAAATTCATGCTAGACATGGAATGAAATGAAAGTTTTCTTGAGACATGAGGCATGACTTTTGACTTGATTCACTAGTTTTTAGTTTTATGTCATATCACATTGATTGAAAGTTTTTGCAGAGGTGTATATTGCTGCACATCACAGTTCATACAGATACACTCAGTAACTGCTTCTACAAGTGGCCTTATTCATATTTTATTCAGTTTGTCTCTTAATATTGGCTGTAATACGTACATATTGTGAATGGGCTATGGCCCTCAAAAGCAACATACAGTTTGTCTCTTTAAAATGCCCAGTCTTCAAATTGTAACAGCAATAATTAGAGTTTACAAGTCTGATGTACTTATTCATGTAAACTTCCGCAACAAATACTTGTATTTATTATACAACAGCCTGAAGTCGATTTTATCTTGTTTGAATAGTGGGCTTGTTGAAAGTTTCTGTGTAAAAATTAGTGTTGTCTCATGTAGCACCTCGTCCAAACTGCACACTCAGGACTTGGGAGCAGTTCCACTGCTCCAAAATTTCTTACGGATTAAGCTTGTAAGGCTGCTGAATGTAACAACTTGGTGCAGCACAGTATCCAATTAAGATTTCCTCAAATGAGGAGCCTTTTGCTTCTGGTGGTTTTCGGTTTTCCATTTTTCATCCTCTCGCACCATGGAAGCCCATAGCACATATGTCGTGGCCTTGCCAATTTCTCAAAAGGTTTTTATACCAGAAATATAGATTAGTTACACTCACTCAATCTGTTTCTCCTTGCATTGAGCACCTTTCTACCGCCAACAAAAACTTTTCCACAACTGTTCCATCGAGCTAATATGCGTTTCACTTGAATGTCGCTCATGACTCAATAGCAAAACCTTTTCCTTCCTGTTTCTTCCTTCATTTTTCTGTCGTAAAAAACGTGTAAAATTTTGACAGTGGATTCCTATCGATTAGTAGGACATTTTCTACTGAAGGAACGATAACCAAACTGACTGTAACTTTCCCACATTTTTTACCAACAAAATCTACCTTCATTTTTTCTCTGCTACGCTTTTAGGTTTAATTGGTGAACGAACTCTTGCTTTTGAACTTTTCTTCAGTCTCATTGTAGAGAAGAAAAGCCATAGTTTCAGAAGCCGATGGTTGTAGATTCTCGGTTATTCCTTTTGTCCGGAATTAAATTACCTGTAATACCCGCTGGTCAATTGGCGAGATAGTTTCTCCTTTCTTATCATTAGATCATTCCGTATAGGGAAAGACAATACGTTTGAGGGAACTCCAAAGAGAAAGACAAATACGAAGAGATAATTTTGTTATTATTGTCTCCCCCATGAGCTCCCCTATGCTCGATTGATTTCACTCGAAAAGAAGACTCGTTTTTTCTCTATCCGATTCTCGTGAGACAAACGGAATAAGTAGAAAAGTAGGAGATATAAAGCGGGACTGCAATTATCGTAGATTATTTCGGCAATTCCTTATACCATATATGAGATAGACAATCTCTTCGGCTCAATAAACGGTCATGAGCGTGACGACAGAACAATTTTGATCACGGAACAGAAACAAAAGGCAATCTGAAAAGACGGAACAGCGTGTTGTTTGTCTTCTCAACCTGCCGACCAACTGGTTTTCTCCTGGTTTTAAAAAATTGTTAGAAAAACGCTCCAAGTGCCCGTATCACAGTAAATGCCCTACCAAACTTGCTACATGAATTCAACTTAAACTGCTGTATACATAAGTGCTAATCCAGTTCTTCTAGAGTTATCATTCAATATACTCATCCTGCAAAATGAATTGTTGAAATGAGACAAGTAATACGACTGCGTATTAGCTATTTGTTCGCCCGTTGTTTCTATATTTTGCCAAGTCTCATCCAAAAGAAAAACTAGGACAATCTTCAAGAAAGAGCAATTTCCCCCGTTTTCACCGATGGGCGATTCCACAGAGAGCTGCATTTCTCTCCTCTACGATACACCCACACGCCCCAAGAGAGAATTCCGGGCATCCCATAAACCGATCATAAATCTTTTATAAGCGTTCCGAAAATGGAGGTTAAGATTATCTAAACTATTCACTCCACACCATTTTATGCGCTCTCCCTATCTTTTTTCTACCGTTATTACCGGGCTTAGCCTGCGTAAAAATTGGGTGATATATGTGTCGACCATCTATTTTCAATGGGATACAGTCTAATTTGCAAAATCACCGTAACCTCTACGTGTATTATAGGATCCACGTAGTTTTCTTCAAGTGTCGATCAATAATAATAGTAATATACATTGCAGTGTTGATGAGAACTGGACTCACAATTTTTTGTATTTGACAATTTATTTGCAGGCCGTATCGGATTTACTGCTGGGAGTCTTTTGTATGCCTGTCACACTCATTGGTCAACTTTTGCGAAACTTTATTTTTGGAGCCGCCATGTGTCGTTTGCTCCCATACTTCCAAGGTAATGGAACACCTTCTTTATTCCCTTTGAGCTTATTTGTATGATTTTCAGTAAGTCAATCAGTTTGGCTACTTCATAACAAATTGCGAGCCCTGGTTGAGCGACGGAAGCAAGAGAATTGTGGTGCAACGTCGTCAAATATATCAGTATTACATTCACTTTGCAGGCGTGGGATTGCCAGGCTTTGATTTATCAGTATATTACCCATGTTAGTACAAGGGCACAGTGGTTACTGGTGGTTTTAAGAGGGCATAATATTTTAGGTTGGCGAAACAGGGTTAAATATTTAAGCTTTTCATTTTGAAAGAAGAATTCGCAGAAGCTTTTCGGTAGCGCTGTGTCACCAACTGCAAACACACCGTTGCGTTAGTATTGAGTTGCCTCTGCAAGTCGCGATTCCTACATCACTTGTAATAGCGTATACATACAATCCATTGATTTGCAAGTTACACAAGCCAACTTGAAGACGTCCTCATTAACGAAAGGACTCACCATCTCACTTTTCCGATTAGTTCTTGCGATAACTTTTGAGCACTCACACACATGTGAGTAACGACCAGTCTGGTAGAATTGCGACGACTGCATATTTTCAAGGAGAAAGCAGGTGTACGCGTATGCATAAACGTTGGTTTAGAGTAAACAGAGAGTTGACAAAGCTTCACTCGAGTCGAGAATTATCTGGAATATTGAATTTATTAATAAATTTATGGATGAGCGGTTCTCTCAGGGAGTGAGTGTGCACCTGGTTTAGCTTCTTGTGTGGAGGTTTCATAACCAATTAAACCAAATTAAAGGGAATCCGCGCATTATTTGCAATCAGATTTGGAGCGGAAACGGTGCATTTAGACAGTATGCTCTTTAAATACAAGGCAAGCGCTGCTATTTTGTCTCTTCGAGTAAAGTACCGACTAGTACTCAGAAGCGTGACGGTTTTTAATTCCGATCCTTTGCAACCATCTCCGAATGAAAATAGGTAGTTGAGATATAAAAAAATCCGTTGCAAACGATGAGGTGAACTCATATGCTGATATTCATGGTAACAGTTAGACACATTTCTGCACCGTTTCTAAGTTTGCATACAGACGGACGGACAAGAGTACCAATTGGTACTAAAGTGTAGACTTTATGTGTTCTATGATTGACGACCACCACGTAAGGCTGCTCGCCCACTCTGATAACCTGATTATCTGTAAATTGTGTGATGAAGATTATTAACGCTTTTTAAGCACAAAGTCATAGCGGAGCCTACACACCACTGAAGAGACATAATTTACCTCTTTTTATCGCTGGTTGAAGTATTTAAATAACAGTTATGATTTCCGTATTTCTGTCATTTTGCTGGGCTGCGGCATAAAACAAGCTACTGACACTGGCACACTAACAATGGGTTTTGGTCTACTTGATACACACCGAAATTAATAATTCTTAGCTCATTCGAAAGAGCGTGAAAAACTGTACCACCTTGCAAATTTTCAAGTATCAACCCCTCGTCATTTTTGT
>JAHZMW010003782.1:0-13055 GCA_027743745.1 Alloscopus bannaensis
CCCCCCCCCCCCTCGTAAAATTACCGTCCGCAGCCCCTGAGCACCCTTATGAAAACATCAGCAGAAATTTTCAGGCTACGAATTATACGTTACCATGCCCCACATTTCTCAGCCTTCAGAAAATGTATTTCAGCACGTCGTTCAGTATCATGGGATTATTTTAGCTATCATTTTCATGAGCATCAATAAAGGCATGAAAAAGTGGTACACAAAAATAATTAAAGTTTATTTGTATTAAATTTGTATTAAAGAATGATTGGAAAAAGAAACACCAAATTTGCTTTCTGGATAGTCATTCCAGAAATGCTACCTGGCACATCCTGGGAAATCAACTGCGGCAAGAAATAAACGACTGAAAGTAGTCCCCTACATTGGAGAGCGCGATCCAAATACAAATAACCACAACAATTGCTCCACAAAATCATTCTCCCGATTTAGCTTCATGACAATATGGGTAAACGTGTAATTATCACACCACACGATCGGTATTATGTAATGTATGTTCGCGAGTACAAGATACCCGTACAAATTCTCAATACTCCAACTTTTTATAGATCTATTCTGTCAGAAACGAAGTCGCCCTAACGTGAAACTGAGAGTCCTGGCAGACACAAGTAGGAAAGTCTCTTTTCAGCAAAAGTGTCACGTGTCGACACAAAGCTTTCAGGGCCAAGCCAACGCTTCATTCCATTCAATTATCAGACTCACGGATTTCGGCGGCTAGCTCTTCATCACGACGTGGATCTCAAGAGGGATTTTAAGAAATTCCTCACATCTCTCAAACGAGCACTTTCGCGACGAGCAGAATACACAAGGAATATAGAATGCAATGTTAAACAGCAGAGAGAAGTGTTTATGAGGGAATTACATCACCCATTGTTGTTCCTTTACGAATAATAAAGCAACGCACAACTAGTCAACACTAATCTGCAGCAGAAGCTAGGGAAACAAAGCTACTTCCGTACTCGGATATACCGAACGATGAATCCTGTTAGCTAAAGTCCTTACAATAACCATTTCCATGCCGACAGTTGTAGCTGTGAGAGGGGATGAGTCAAGTCATAATCACGAATAGAGATTTCAACATCCGTGCTTTAAAGGCACAGGAAGAGAACAACACGTGTATGGAAAAAATTCAAAGAGAAAGACTACGACCAAACATTTCTATTGCCTGGTTGCATGTTTCTTTTTTTCTATCTTTTACTCCTTTCATGGGGGAAAGACATGTTTTACCTTGAAAGGTTTTCTAGACGAACAAACATTTCTTTTGGCAACCGTTTCTCTCTCTCCCTCAAAGTGTTTATACAACGAGCATTATACCGGGTTTGATACGTAATTCTAGACAAACACGTTGCAAATACGTAATACAAAATATATAGTGATGAAAAAGTGCGATCACTTGACACACCAGCAGTCGTGGCTTTGGCTTTGCACACGTTGACGACCCGGCAGACACACAACCGTGAGCATTCTCTTTCGAAGGCAGTCGAACCGAAACGGAGAAACAGCAACGATAAAAGGCACTCACGTAGATCCGCTTAGCTTTACACATTTATATCAATACCATGTTTCTTTTTTTGGAGAAGTTGGTCCAGTCGTTGTAGCAGAAGAGAAAGAGGCGAAGATGAATCTCGCCGACGATTCTTTGCAAACATTCTCCGGTGCTTGTGTGAAGATGCTTTGTATTTCATTGAATTCAAGCGTGCAGGTTACACAAGAAGAAATCAAGGGCTACTACGACTTGCAAAGTCGATTCCCTCGAGTTTGAACGAGGATCAAATGAAAGTTTGGAATCACTAAGTCAATTTCCTCCTTATAAATATTATATGTGCATGGTCATAATATGTAGGTCAAAACTTCACAAGCCAAGCGGACAAGCACACAGACTTTTTTCTTCTCGAGCTTTTGACTAGACCTGGTTTTATTCCCGGAACACAATTCTAATGATAAATACACAAAATACCTAGACACACGTCCCGCCACATAAAAAACCTACCCCTACAAAATAAGGTATTTTGTACAACTTTTGGAAAGACGATACAATTATGGATAGAGGTACACAATATGTATATATTATGTAAACTTTCTCCGAGAAGGGGTCCTTGGAGTGTCTGGAAAATATCTTTGTTCCTATTTAATTAAGCCATATTTTTCAAGGTGTGACAGTTCACCACAAATATCCTTGGTCACGGATTGAGAGCAGATACCTAGTCACTCGTTAGATACCATCTGCATGCATATGATTGTTCCTGTAGCTCTGCAAAATATTCGTTTCCAGAGTGCCGCCATTAAAGTACAAATTTTATCTTAATATGTTGCTTTACTGACCATGAATGACGGTGGACATGACATCCGTTAAGCCCGTACGATCATTAATTACACCAACTTCACATCAATTTGTAAAAGGCTTTGTGCCTTCTTTCGCATTCTTTTCAACGTACTCAATGCAAAACGACGACCGGCTCACTGAGAAAACAGGAAAGCATTAAGGAATCAATAATTCAGGTGATCCAAGTGGATCTTTTAATTTTTTAACATTTCGGGTGAACCCAGGAGTCGAAATCCTAGGTGAGGTGAGAAAGTGAGAAAAAAGGTCATTTCTCAAGAGGTTTCTTTGCCTAGTAACAGTAGCTGAGAAGTAACAAATACGTGTATGTTGAAGTAGCCTATCAATCTGTGAAGTACACTTTTGTTAAACTTGTTGACAGATAGTAACTTGAAGTAAACACTAATGTCTATCTCATGTCGAGCCACCGTAATCGTATTTCTTCAATTGCTTAATTTCGTATTAGCAGTTACTCCAGAGTAACAATGACAATGAAAAAATCCGGATGATTAGATATTCATTAGAACCTTCTGAGAGATACTCTGCCCTTAAAATGAAACTATAAATCTTACATGCAAAAAAAAGCCCGAAATACAACTGCCACGTCACGCTCTGCGAAAAGATTAAGGTAGTCACGGTGTGCAAAGTTTCAGCTTTATAATGTAATTAAAAAATATTTAAGCGAAAATTGAATGCATGTATTACACAGATCACCATTGCTCTTAATTCATTTCTTATTGCAGTCGTCAATATTATCTTATGATTCAAACACAACCAATCTCTATGCAACGACTATATTCGTATAACCTAATTCTTAAACATTACCAAAAAATGGGGCTTGAATGAGTGAGAATTGCGGGCATCAAGTTCGATAACAACGAGTCACGCTAATTTGCTAAAAGCGTTTGACATTACTTCCCCCTTGACTCAAAACATTCACAATATAAATGAGCGTGTGGTAGTCTCTGCTCACTCTCTTGTGATGTGATGATGGATGGTAAAAATTTTCTTTGCAAAACAAAAGTCACTCGTTTTTAAGAGCATGCAACTAATGATGGTTACATGAATGAACACAGGAAACGGCCCATACAAAGCATTTTCGTAATCACCCTGAGGTGAGTCTTACCAAGCATTTGCATTGTAGCACTAGCGATCTCGTAAAAAATGCAAAGATGATGGAGTTGCAACCGGATTGAAATATACGCCGAAAAGTTTACACTTGTTCTCAGATGCCTCGATCACATTTAAAAAAAATCATGATTCATGCCGACACATATCTTTAAAATTCCTAAAAGACTGGAGCATGATGCACGTGTCAACGCCTGAAGCATCAGTAGCCAGTAAACTATCTCGTAATGTCTCCAACGCAATCTCCAATATTCCACGTAGTAAAGGTTTTTGGGAGATGAGAAACCTGAAGAGTTGAGAAGTGCCAAGAAGTTGCATAGTCTATTTAATCTTATTCTTTCCCTCATTGTTACACGCACTAATCATATGCTCATTCTTCACTGACAGATGCACGCTACTTACATTTCCAAGTTTCTATTTGGTAGAAGGCCAAGCAAAACGAACAGTAAATTCATTTGTTTCATCGATTTATCATTTTCCATCAGCGGAAACATCATAGTTCCGACGTATTTGTACTCTACTGTAAAACACGATGCACGTAATGTGTATATGTACCCAAATGTACTTAATCGTATATTCTGTTTCAAATATGATGCAGTTTAAAAGCGTTCACACTACGAGAGACACTAGTTTGATTGTAGAAAAAAAACATTATGAAGCCTTGAAACTTCCATGGAACAACGGACGATCGTGGTGTTCAAAGCAAGTCTTGAAACGGTCATGCACACAAGCTTAACTCTGACGATGAGTAAACTACATTTAAAAGGGGGGCAAGGAAGTACATCAAATTGCAGAAGGGTAAATGGCAAGTTTAACTTTCGCAAAAATAAATAACAATTCCTTAATTATGGTAAATAAATGGTACGTTAAATGGTAAATAATACTATATGGATGTTTAAATATCAATAATACAATTGCAACAATATCTCATGTTAAGTTTCCGCAAACATCTTCACCAACACTAGACTAACGTCCCTTGTAAAAAAAATGTCACGCACTGTGCCATGTTCCCCAACAAAAAGTGTTAATAAATGGCTGCAGTTTGTACGTAACTCTATGCTTTAAACGCTTTTAAATTGGCATCACCAGCAAAAAGTGTGGCTGCACCTAAGAAAATGCTAATGATATAGTACCCCAGAGCACAACAAGGAGTTGCTTGTCTTCTGGAACGCAAACCATTAAGAATCGAAAGTATGGACATACTCCAAGTGCAGAGTTTGTGTGTAGCCAGTCGAACCGAAATTGCGATGTCTTACCGCATTACATGCCTTATCTTGCATTTTATGCACTAGTTGCACACGCTTCCACCACGACGAAATTGAACACAAGCATGCACTTCCCATCCAGCCAAACAATCATTCTTTGTCTAGCCAGCCAAGTCATAGATGCTGTCACATGAGAGTATTGTACGCGTGCAAAAATTTCCACTGTAAATGCATTTATCGTGGTTTTATTGCGGAGGTCGTGAATTTTCAGAGCCCAAACTCCCATGCTTGCGCAGAAATCGCTTTTGCACTAATTCTCAAGTATTTCAGGAGAGTCGTAAAGACAACACAAGGAGTACTTAATAGTACAACGACCAGAGTGATATGATTCACAGAAACCCACCAGTCACAGTTCCTGTTGTAGTAGTGACTACATATATGCAAACTATGTATCATAATATGTATTGTTTCTATATGTATTCGACGGTCGAAACACAAACTGACATTGGACACGGTGTCGTCAAAAAGTAAAAATGACAACCACGCATACTCATACTCAGGCTTTCTGCCGGCTCAACCTATTTTTCATCATATCCGCCACCTCCGATCTACTTCAACTTGTCGGAAATAAAAGTTTAGTTTACTGACTCGCCAAACATGCAACGAAAAATGACTAGAGTGCTACAAAACTGATGATGAGATGCAATTCCTAGTTTTTATTTCATTAGATTCGCCAGCTCTCCCATGTGGAATCTCACTACGTCAGCAAGATCAACCGTCAACCGTGCGTTATTTTTATAAGGTGAGAAGTACAAACAGAACAACGCAAACTGCTCTTGAAATTACGCCATGCATTGTATTAATGGCGTTTTTCATAGCGCCATTGTTTTATGACAGATTCATACAGAAAATGACGCTTGGTTGGAATTTTAAACATCGTACGATGCTTCCACATGTCATTTTTTTCAGGACAGTTACACTGGACATGCAGGTTAGTGATTGTTCTGTGACAGAAGACAAGCGGCAGTCTCCTACAGTCTGAATGAGCGAGCAGCCATGCATAGAATGTAGGCATGATTGACGTCAACATTTAAATCAATTTTCTAACCTGTTGAAGTTGACCGGCGGATCCAAAACTAGTCGGTTCAAATCGGTCCGTTGGAGATTGTAGCGATGTGGTTTAGTTCTTATGCTCAAGCCTTGGCTAAATCCGCTGCTGCCCTGTAGGAATAGTTAGACACAAATGGAGTAAAGGATGGTGTACAAGAAATGATGGCACACGATGAGAGTAAATATAAACATACATACAATTATATGTACCTTCACAAATTTCCGAGAATTTCTGCATAATGCCTGAGGTGTATTGACGTTGTTAATATTCTTCTGCTTCGCACCAGAACCTTGAACTATGTTCTTGGCAATTGGAACGCATTTCTTGAAAGGAATACTACTTGCATTGGATATCATTCTCGGGTGACTTTAATTGAATTGATAAGGCCGATGGTGAATCACAGCTAATTTACCCTACCTAACCCTTTAGATTCAATTTATCAGACAAACATTATGATACTTTTGTACACGACTAGTTAATCACAACCGCCAAAACTTTTGACTTATTTAATTCCCTATACAGACTTGACATCTGAGTCTGCACACTCCTCTGGTCAAGGGTTCCAGTTTACATAACAAACCTCAATAAAAAATGCTTTCGTCTTATATGCCACACACTATTCATTTCACACTAAAACATAAGACTATAGGAAATATCAAGTTGTTTAGAATACATTTTAGACATATTACAACGTGGTACCTAGTTTCTACTACCGGCTACCACTACAAATATGCCTTTACATCTCACAAGCTTTAAATTAGCTACATTTCCTTCTGAATTGAAACTTGTTGCTAAGTTTTCACTGAACAAAATTATTTTTCCTAGCACCATGAATAATTCTTTCTATTTTTCTAAACGTCTAAGAAATCACAGCCGGCATCACTCTGGACATTCGGTAACTTTCTTAGATGGGTAACAAACCACCCCCAGATTGAAGGCATGAACATCATCTGCATTCTAAGCAACGATAGAAAAAGGATTAAAATCGTAAGCACTTCATTTTATAAAAAATGATTTGTATGGTTGCAAACATTAAATACATTTTACCAGATGTGTCGCGTGCAGTTGACAGTTGCAATTCGTGTAGTTGGCATTACCGAACGCAGCTGTCCTGGTCAACTTAACCAACATCGGAAATAGTGATCATCCGGAAGCATCGAGCAAACGAAAGCTATGCTCATGTCTTTATGACATCCTTCTTAATAATGTGTCGAAACCGGTGAATGAACCTTTAGAAGTGGGCCATCACAAAAAATATTAACAAGTGATGTACAACAATTTGGTGGACCAAATGAGACTCCAAATTTGCTTAAAATAAAATTTAATCTCTTACCGTAATAATAGTATTCCAGTGTACCTTCACTCGGTATGAACCACGTTTACCAATGTAATCTCCATTGGTCCATCATATGATCCCATTGACAGAATTCATTACGGCTTTGGTCTGCCGTCACATCTGAAGCAGCAGATGAATAACAGGCTTCAGACACAACAATTCTTACTTCTATAATCCATGAATCCATCCTGTCCTGTCATATATCTAGTGAGTAGATATAAAGTACATATGGATAAAGTACAACGTATAGATTGGATGGCTGGATGCCTGGGGGTCGCTCTGAAGTAGCATCGCATTCATATCATGATTTTAGGCAAAACCCCACGAACTCTTATGGTGAACAAAGAATTGCATACAATTTTTTTCATCGAATTATTACAGCGCACATTTTTTGGAACTAAGTATTAAGTATGGCTTAGTATTTAACTCACACGCCAAAAGATGAATGAGTCGAAGACATTTGTATTTTCAACATCATTCGACAACAGTTATTGTCCAATGCATGTCATAATTATAATTTTGTGAACGTCTTTGGCTGTTGCACATTTATATATTTTTTGATTCGTAAATATCTTCTATATCCTAAATATCTGATCCTTTTTGTCAATTATAATAGGGAAGAAGAAGCTCTGGGTGGGATTATGATTACGTCTATAATGACATGTTCGATGAATATGCAAATTAAATAAAAATCTGTGATTTTAATCAGTAGCAAACAGTTGTGATTTTGCTGAGTTTTTCCTTTAAAAATGTAAATGTTTACTGTAATTTTCTTCAATTTTGGAATTCAAACAAACGTTCCTGCCATTCTGCTTTATCTGGAAAAAATACGCGTCGTGGTGGTACGGTGCCAGGCATTGCATGCTTGATTTGATTGTCACGTTAATTACTCTACTCCTGTTCTGGCAGAACGGTCTGGTTTTACTGGTACTTCATGGTGAAATTGTGACAAAAGGTTACATTTTTTATAGGTGGCATTTTGACATCATAATTATTTTTAATTACACAGATGACAAGTTTCCCCGCTATTTACACTACGGAGATGCCCTTGTAATGTAAAATGGTAAGATTACGTGTAATTAAGTACGTGCATTAACAATCACTCCACTACACGCGGAGGCAATCTTTCATGCTACTACTCCTATCAACTAACTTCTAACCTTACTTCAATTAACCGCACGTACACTGAATTTGGTATAATATGTAATGGGCTAGGTAAAACACTCATTCATTTCAAACGTAGACGGACAATTCCAATTTTCATAGTTTTAGCCCGTACTGATATGCAACTCTTTCTCATTTAAACACACGTCAAAAATGTGATGCATAACTTAGAATACTAGTGGACAGTAGAGAATTTACGGACTTTCAAACAGCATTTAATGTTATTGATTTTTGTTAACGCATGAATGAAAACGTCAAGTTCTGGATACAGCTTCGTTGACACAACTAAACCCTGCCATAAACTCAAGAATGAGAAGTAAACGCTTGAATATTTACTCCTCTGCCAACATCAAATATGCAATGTCTCTACTTTCATTGAACTCTCATCATTTGCTTGCGTCTGACCTGCCTTGTTATATGAAGACTCAGGCCGACCAATTGCTGTGTCAAAGAATTTGATACACTTGAACTGGCCAACGCTCTCAACGAAATATTCTGGCTCTCTTATCTACGAACATGTCATTGGACGACGAGCGGTAGAATCTTTGACGGTTGAGTTCAATACTCGATGAACTGTGACCTAGACCATATTATAAGCATCACTTTGACAAAGAAAACTATAAGAAGATTGAGTAAATCGAAGAAGGATTAATTTGTAATGATGATTGTATGTTCGTGCAACAAAAGGCTTAATTCAGTTCTTCCAGTTTCACCAAAGTGGTGCAAGGTATGTTATTTTGAAACAACCAAATTATTTTTATTCAACTGCCGCATACTCTGCACGCTAGGTACGAGGCATGTATGGAAACATGGAATGCCTGGTATTCCTACTACACTCTGTCCAATAACAAAATAATCACCTATGTTTCTACAATAACTTCGACATTTGTGTACCAATCAGGTTGATACTTGTTGAAACAGATACACACATTATTACATTTTTGCATGCAAAAAATAAGCCAAATACGCAAATCCCTCTCCGAGTTCTGTACTGTTGGCAGAAATTGGGTGTCCCAAAACAGGAAGATCACTTTGATTTTTTTCGTGTTCAATGTCGAAAATTTGGTTTCAGGGAACGAATTTTTGTACGTTTCTCAAAGTTAGTAAAATTACCAATCAAAATGCCTAAATGTAAGTATCTCACCTAATTTCTTATGGGGTAAATCGAGTTACAACAAACTCAAGGCTTCAGTGGGAGAAAAATGGTCAATTTTAGAAGTGTCTCGCAAAGCGCAGTGTGTACATAAATAAGACAACACACAAATCTATAAATAATTGAAAGGGGGGTCGTCCACCTGTTTTAACCACTCGAAATAAGCGAATTCTTGGAAAACTAGTGGTGTCCGGCAAATATTTGGTACGACAAATTCGGGATCTATTGCCTTGCGATGTTTCCAAATCCTCCGTTTATTGAGTAATGTCGGAGGATTCGAATCTGCAGTGGAGGAAAATGTGCAAACCACCACTGACAACGTTTCATCGGGAAACCCGTCTCAAATTTGCTAAGGATCATCTACCGTGGGACAAGGAATGGAGAAAAATTGTATTCAGGGATGAGAAATAATTTAACCTCGAAGGACCTGATGGATGAGCCTACTACTGACACGACTTACGCAGAGAACTTCAAATGATGTCTAGACGCCAAGCAGGTCACAGCGAAAAAATATTCACATGTGTGTCTTGGTTTAACCGGCACTGTTTGTGACGTTTATGTATATTTTGATAGGGGCGGCACAGTAATGATGTGGGGGCGTTTGGATACAATGGACAGACGGAGCTGGTACCAGTACCTCCAAAAACTAATTCCATTGCCTGCTGGGAAGTGCTCAAGCACAATCTACTTAGGCAAGGTCTAAAACTGGGAAGAAGAGGATGGATTTTCCAGCAAGACAATGCCTCCATACATCGCATCAGGTCAACAATGGACTTTATGGAGTTCAAAAAATACGCCTGCTGCCATGGCCAGCTCGTAGTCCTTACCTTGACCCAATAGAGAACATGTTGGGCGAGTTAAGTCGACGACTGAATGGCCAGGGTCGCCAATACAGTTCCAAAAACGAACTCGAAAAAGCCATTCATGAAAAGTGGGTAGAAAGTCCAGCTTCAACGATTCAACACCTAATTGATTCGATGAAATATCGAGTCTAAGTACTCTTCAATCATGGAGGTCATACACATTATTAATTGCCGTATTTTATGATTATCTATATATATATATATATATATTGTCAAAATACAATTTCATGTGATCTTCCTGTTTTGGGGCACCCAATTTTTGCCAACAGTACAGAACTCGGAGAGGGATTTGCGTACTTGGCTTATTTTTTGCATGCAAAAATGTAATAATGTGTGGATCTGTTTCAGTAAGTATAAACCTGATTGGTACACAAATGTCGAAGTTATTGTAGAAACATAGGTGATCTTTTTGTTATGGGACAGAGTGTATTAAACTAGATGAATATTGGGTTGCTATTCTGGTTTCATGTCTGCTATATGCCCCATTCATTACAATTCGATACGCTCCAGCAATACCAACATTGTCACGAATATGGCAATTCTACTTGATTTAGAAGGAGGTTGCCTTTCAAAGCCTGATTTTCATTTGAATTTGTACAAAGACTGAAGCATTGGCAAAATTAACCAGCAATGTTTAGGTATCGATGTGCACAACAGCGGTTTTGTAATTAGTGTCTTATTTGTTTGTGGAAAGCGTCAAGCCAAATGTCAATCCGAGGCTTTTCAAAAGGTTCTGTTTCCGAAACAAGTACAAGTGTTGTTTTTGTGAATGTTTTCACAGTTTAGTGGTTACTCATTTATCACATCCAGTACGCGGCGAAACATCGCATCTTCGATTCTTCGATTTTGATTATCTAAAAGCTGTCATTAATCTCCATAGACTTCGTCTCAATTCGCCATGGGTTCAATTCTCATATTCTACCAATAAAGGTAACATCTACACTTGCCTTAATGTCATAACATACAATAAACAATAAACCAAACTGCCAACGTGGTACTCCTTGCATAAAATTGCATACTAAATCTCTAAAATCACTTTTTGTGATACCTTCTGGCACGTCCATCTGCAATTTGTCACTGTTCCTTTAGATGTGCGCCTAGAGGCTCTTGCGTAATTATCACGGCGCGTTGCAAGGTCACTTCTCCATGAGCATTTAATCTTCCAAGAGACGTACAGACGTTATTGCAATTCACAACTGAAGAATATCTACCGGATTTTCTGGACTTGCGGTCCACTTTGTATATTCACAACTTAGCAGGTAGCAAACAGTAATTGCATTTCTTGACTTTTAACTGGATTTCTATGAAATAAAGTAGACATGCTGGCTAGAAGAATAAGACTATCCAGTCCTGCAATTCTATCTAAAATTTGCATTACTCGCAAAAGATGTCCAGTATTATTCATTTGTGCAGACACAACGATTTACTATTTATTCAAGGGAGAAATCCTAAACACGCCTAACCAAACCAAATTTTTGTTACTTTTAGGTCACAAGTATAATGCAAATCACACCTGGATAAAGTGTAAGCTTTATGCATGAAGACTGCGGGGCAGTTCACTGCAAAACTGATATTACATATAAAGAGAGAGCGTTTATGGTCATACATTAGTAACGCTGCTTTGTTGGTCCACCTTGAATTCATTGAGAGTATTAATGTATTTCCCGATGCGGTCTCAGCAACCAGCACAACGTTTTTGTCCATAAGCACAGTTGTTATTAAAATGAAAATTGAACAATAAAGGTTATGGCAGTCAGTTTGATTAATGCATTCATATTCTCAAAGATACGTTTCCCATATGCACAAAGTATTGTAACAGTTTTGTTTTTGTTTCAAGATGAATTTCATATTTTAAACGTGTTCGCATAAATTTTACCTTTCAGTTACAAACAAGACCTGATTGGAGCAGCACAGCTCCAGAGGTTTCACTCACTGGAATGACTTTAAGCAAGTCGATTTCTTTTGTCATTTTGTGAGGGAACGTTTAGTGGTTGTTGATAAAAACGTTGTTGTTCTAAAGTTTAACTCGTACCGATTTTGCATACGAGTTAATCTTCAGCATAATTTTCTGCGAATTTTTTGCATAAATTCCATCTTAAGTAAGGTATTATTTTTTGACTTAACATTCTCTAAAAATCTACCATGGTAGTCAACCATTTTTAAAAAATGCTAATGTTTTTGGTTGCTTAGACTAACACAGGAAGGGATTCCAGATTGAGGTTGGGCTACGAACATGGGAGCCGACCAGAGCAGTTTAACGTAAGTCTAGCTGTCTTTTTCTCTCAAATAACTATAATTCGTAGTTTTAGTATGGTTTTAAAAATAATACTATTCAAAATTCATACATTAAACGTTTGTAAGTTATACCGCACGTTGGAAGCAACACAAAAAATTCATTGGGTACTTCATGACCTTGTCATTACTTACGAGTGTTAGATATTTTGGAACTTTTAAATTCCAAGCCAACTTAGGTATGAATTTTGACAAATGAAATTCATATGAAATCATGGAAATCTAGAATAGAAAAATTTTGTGTTAGTCTCGTCAGAAATAGCAGCTTATATTACTCTTAGCTATGGGATTGCTTCGGAGCAAGTCGCTCCAGTTAGAGAAACACATTTTCTGTGGCTGGGGCCTCTGGAAACAACAGCATTCCCAGAAAGGGACTAACAAGGATAGTGTACGAGTGGACAATCCAAATCATTGTTGAAATTCAATGAAACATACAAAAAAGGCAATGCAGAATCACCCAGTGACAGATTTAATCCC